>JAJSOF020000036.1:18046275-18258775 GCA_025594305.2 Periplaneta americana | reverse complement strand
TGTTGGCAACAGTGTCACACCATTAACTCCTCTTGCTTGCCAGTAGAGTCCTGGAAGGTGTCTTCTTTCCTGCTTGCTTCTATCTAGGTGTCTGCAGTGCAGTGTAGTAGGAGCTGAACATAACTAATCTTAAATATAATATTTAAGTATAGTATATTACTTCTAGAATAATTATTTTCCTTTCGGTCTTAATACATCATGTTGTGTCTAGCAGTTGGAATTTATTGTTCCCTTCTTAATTTTGATAAAAGTCTACATTCATATTCTGCTTAAAATATATATTATTACGCATAAAAATTGAAAATCACTTTGAAAATACAAAAATAACATACATTTTAATATTCCCGATTTTGTAATTATTTTAAATAGGCTAACTCTTCAAAATTAAACAACCTCTTATGAATATAATATTGTATAAACAGCAAAATATAATTTTTACTACTGGTATGTCCCAAGTCAAATTCATGTATACATTGGAAAAGAATGCATTATTTTCATATATAGAATTCCTTGACGGCCATTTATAATATAATTACCTTTCTTGCATGTATTTCAATGGCAAATAATACCAATATACAAACAAACTGCCGACATTTTTCTCCTAAAATGAATATGTCAACATAGAGAAATAAATTATTCCAAAAATCAATAGGCGTTTTTCAAAAACAAAGGAGTCCACAAATATGCAGAAGTCCAAAAGTGGGTATCATATTTGAGGCTGATTAACCTTCTCTTTTGTACATCAATTGGCTGATCCTGCTGTTGTTTTCTTGTTGCAGTTTCTGTTGGTTTATTTGTAGCTGGTATGTCCCAAGTCTCAAGTTAAATTCATATATACATTGGAAAAGAATGTATTATTTTCATATACGGTATAGAATTCCTTGACGCCATTTATAATATAATTACTTTTCTTGCATATAATTCAGTAGTAAATAATACCAATATATAAACAAATAGGTAGCCGAAATTTTTCTCCTAAAATGAATATGTCAACATAGAGAAATAAATTATTCCAAAAATCAATAGGCGTTTTTCAAAAACAAAAGGAGTCCACAAATATGCAGAAGTCCAAAAGTGAGTATCATATCTGGGGCTGAATTAACCTTTACTTTTTGTACGGCAATTGGCTGATCCTGCTGTAGTTTTTGTGTTGCAGTTTCTGTTGGTTTATTTGTAGCTGGTAAGTCTCTAGTCAAATTCATGTATACATTGGAAAAGAATGTATTATTTTCATGTACGGTATAGAATTCCTTGACGCCATTTATAATATAATTACTTTTCTTGCATCTATTTCAATGCCAAATAATACCAATATATAAACAAACTGCCGAAATTTTTCTTCTAAAATTAATATGTCAACATAGAGAAATAAATTATTCCAAAAATCAATAGACGTTTTTGAAAAACAAAAGGAGTCCACAAATATGTAGAAGTCCAAAAGTGGGTATCATATTTGGGGCTGAATTAACCTTTTCTTTTTTTACGTCAATTGGCTCATCCTGCTGTAGTTTTTGTGTTGCAGTTTCTGTTGGTTTATTTGTAGCTGGGTGCATTTCTGCTTTTGGTTCAGTTGGCTGAGATTCTTGGGTTTTTTGTGGTGCTTGTTGAGACAGATTCGATGAAACTACTGGTGCTTGGGGAGGTGGTAGTGTATGCTCATCCATCAACACAATATGCGGTTGATCCGTAAGCGTGTCGATGATCTGTTGTATCACATCCAAATACGGTATTTTTAAACCAAGAGATTGGGCTAACCTTATACCTGCAAGAAAGAAACAACTCTACTATATTTTCTGCAGTATATGCAATAAATTTCAGGAATTTGTTTACATGACCATTTCAAGTAACCTATCACACATATAGCAATGTCAGACTACATCTTAATTCATTCTTGTCCATACATACCAGTAATTAACATAATATTGTTGATGTTTAGCCAACTGTCCGAAGACAGGAGTGCAAGAGGTCAAAGGACTTTATTGTCAAACGCCTGGCATTAGAAAACAACAACTACATTTGGTTTATGAAAGGTGAAGTAATTAAAATTTCTCCGCAGTATGTCAGCACTGGCTGTATAAACATTTTGTATGTAGTGTTCAAAGTATTTCTAGAGCATCCCCATTTCTTTGTCATACTTTGTTACTTTTAGGGATAATTTTGAATGCTAAAATTGATTGTTCAAGAGAAGTTTTATATGATATTCTTATTGAATTTGGTATTCCCAAGAAACTAGTTCGATTAATTAAAATGTGTCTCAGTGAAATATACAGCAGAGTTCGTATAGGTCAGTTTCTGTCAGATGTGTTTCCAATTCACTGTGGGCTAAAGCAAGGAGATGCACTATCACCTTTACTTTTTAACTTTGCTCTAGAGTATTCCATTAGGAAAGTCCAGGATAACAGAGAGGGTTTGGAATTGCATGGGTTACATCAGCTTCTTGTCTATGCGGATGACGTGAATATGTTACGAGAAAATCCACAAACGATTAGGGAAAACACGGGAATTTTACTGGAAGCAAGTAAAGAGATAGGTTTGGAAGTAAATCCCGAAAAGACTAAGTATATGATTATGTTTCGTGACGAGAATGTTGTACGAAATGGAAATATAAATATTGTAAATTTATCTTTTGACGAGGTGGAGAAGTTCAAATATCTGGGAGCAACAGTAACAAATATAAATGATACTCGGGAGGAAATTAAACACAGAATAAATATGGGAAATGTCTGTTATTATTTGGTTGAGAAACTTTTATCATCCAGTCTGCTGTCGAAAAATTTGAAAGTTAGAATTTATAAAACAGTTATATTACCGGTTGTTCTTTATGGTTATGAAACTTGGACTCTCACTTTGAGAGAGGAACATAGGTTAAGGTTGTTTGAGCATAAGGTGCTTAGGAAAATACTTGGGGCTAAGGGGGATGAAGTTACAGGAGAATGGAGAAAGTTACACAACACAGAACTGCACGCATTGTATTCTTCACCTGACATAATTAGGAACATTAAATCCAGACGTTTGAGATGGGCAGGGCATGTAGCACGTATGGGCGAATCCAGAAATGCATATAGAGTGTTGGGAGGCCGGAGGGAAAAAGACCTTTAGGGAGGCCGAGACGTAGATGGGAAGATAATATTAAAATGGATTTGAGGAAGGTGGAATATGATGATAGAGAATGGATTAATCTTGCTCAGGACAGGGACCAATGGCGGGCTTATGTGAGGGCGGCAATGAACCTCCAGGTTCCTTAAAAGCCAGTAAGTAAGTAAGTAAAATTAATTGTTCAACATCACATGAGGTTATTGGACAAAATTTTAATGTACAAAATTGTGAGTCAGTAAGATTCAGGTTCAAGTAAGCCACACTTTCTTGGGACAAGACCTGCTCTACTTTGAGACAGTGCTGTAACTAGGGTTTTTTTTGTTAGCACCATATCTAGTTTTATTTTGATAGTCTCATGAGTGGGTTCTTGTGCGTGAGAAATGTGTTCTCTTAGAGATTCTACTACTTTTAATAATTTTCCAGAAGGCATTACAAACGAACAACTTTCGCAAATCGCACACAAAATACAACAAAATCTCGCACTTAACATTCAGATTGCTAGCGCACCAACTGAGAATAAGTGAAAAAGAGAAAATGTGGTAGAGGGTGTTCAGTCATGGTAGGGACGTTTCTTATATTTTTTATTGGTTAATTTTATGATACTATATTAACTGTGATGGTTGTCTAGCATCCGAGTGAAATGAAGGTGATAATACCAGTGAAATGAGTCCAGGGTCTCAGTCAGGAATCTGCTGAGCCAAGTGGAAGTGTAGACCGGGTAGGAAATCGCAGTAACATATGGTCTAGCCTATGTAAGTCAGCAAGAAAAAGAAGACAAGAAGCAGAATCAGGAGTGCTTTACGGGAGATCAAGAGAAGGTGCGGTTAGTGTTCAGAGAAGACGTCAGGATGCGAAAAGTGTGATGGGTGAAGAGATAGTGATTTCGTCACCACAAGGCAGTATTTTATCGTTGACGGGTACATTTAAGGGCCAAAAAAGTTATAATCTTAGAAGTTGATGCATGAGCGGTAAAAAATAAATAAAAGGTCTGAATGAAATTACAACAGGAAGTTTGGTGATTTAATGTCGTAAATCGTGTTTTAGTGTGATGAAAATGTGTTTAGGGGATCATAGATATAAAGATCAAGTAGGAAGTTATAAAATTGAAAAAAAAAAAAAAGTTGGGAAATTAAAAAGTGGCTAGTTAATAAATATAGTTACCGATTGAAGTTTACTGTAAAGAAGTAAATCTTCGAAAGTGATGTAGTGAAGTTATGAAAGATGATCTTAGTGATAGTATTTACAATGTTCTATGTTTTTTTTTTTTTCTGAGTGTTGATTGTGGTTAAGAAATTAGTTACCAAACTAAAGTGAACTAGATACTCATGTCAAGATTTAATAAGATTATAATGACGTGTATTAGGTAGAAAAAAGATCCCAATGAGTATAACCGGGTGGAGTGTTACGAGTTAGATGTAATGTAGAAAGACGGAATTATGTATAAATTTAGTTAGCAAGATTAGAATGCTGAAAGGAACGTGTGTAACGAACAGATGGTGGACATTTAAGATCAGTAAGAAGAAATTGACTGTTTGGAGTTGGGTTAATAGCGAGAGTAGATGAGTTATTAGTCTAACAGGCTGTCGAGATTGCATGCTAATTGTAGTTATATTAATAGAAAGTTATGGTGAAACCTGTATACATAAGTTGTGGTACACAGAAACACATACATGGGCACAACTTTCGGTTACGTGAGGCACTCGATTTGAAATAGTTTGTTTACTAGGAGAGGAGACTGCAGTGTAGGATGGGAAATATAAACTGCTGTGACCTGCGTCACCTTATCATAATCGCTTTTGGCGGTCAGTGGCGAATTATTAGAAAGCGCTTGGTTAACGTCAGAGACTCGAAAACTTTTATTCAATTTGGCAAATTAATTCGGCAGCTTTAATCATAAACCTCTTTACTGTTTCTCCGTCGCTGAATCACAGGCGAAAATTGCGTAACTAGCCAATAACATTCCATCACGTTGTTACGTTTATTTTCAAACTGAATATTCTGGCGTTTATCAAGATTACTAATAGATTTGCACGTTCTCGACCTAAAATAACTTCAGAAAATCACATTTCGTTTTCTACGCACATTTAATATATATATTGTTTTATAAATTTCTTTTGGAAATAGTACTTACAAAATTTTAGAACAATTAGAAGTAGAGTCAGTAGAAGAAAAATCAGCAGATACAAATTGAATTGGCTAGATCATGTAAGAAGAATGGAAAATTCAAGAATCCCAAAAATTATGATGCAATATAAAATGGCCTAGAGGACATCGTCGACCAGGAAGACCTTTAAGAAGACTGCGGTCCCTATGGGGCCTGAAACAGGTCTACAGAGGCCTAATTCGTGAAGGATGATGATGATGATGATGATGATGATGATGATGATGATGATGATGATGATGATGATACTTACAAACAACATTTAATTCCTCGTACCTTTCAATGCAGCATGTTTAAGATATAATGTCGTATTTAGTATACTATGCAAATGTTAAGATCGTAAATTTTCTTCGAAATAGTACGAAAAAATAGCATTTAATTTGTCTTACCTTCTAATTCAGCATGTTCTTTATGACATAAGGAGTAATGTCGTTGTATATTAAATTTATTAATGCCTAATAGGATTTTCGAGCATAATATACATCGTATTTCTCCCTTCTAAACAGCAAAAATTCTTCCTCCCATTTCTCATGAAATAATTTTTCCACCTTTCATGAACATAACACACTGCTTTGATAATGCCATTATGCCACCACTGATATTGCTTATGAAACTGATATAGAACCTGCCCACGCCTTGGAGCTACGTGAAGGTCAGTGAGGCACAAGTTCTCGAGTGAGGCACGATGCCCAAATCTGCCATAACATATAAATGTTGATGACAAATATCTATCTATCTATCTATCTACGAGTCCAGGGTCTACTAAAATTGAAGAAGGTTTGGTTGAAAATGGTACTTAAGTGTAATGATTTGATATGAAATGATTCTTTCAAAAAGTCAGAATAAAAAAATATTTACCAGCACAAAATTTTAATTAAAACAGAGTTTGTGTTAAGATATACATACCTTAACAAATTTAAAATGGTTTATAATTAGGCTACAATAGGAAAAACTGATGGTGAAGAAAGAGTTATATTTGTTTTCTTCACTTGATAAGGCTTCATAAGCTTTAAAAGACAATCATACTTTATAAATTATGTGAACATTCTTGTGCTTACTAATTCCTTGTGAATAATCCGGCAAGTGAATAGTCCACCAAGCATCACAGTGGCTCTATTGCACTTCACGTGTGAATGCCTCCATTTAAATCAATACAAATTTTGCTAGTGGTAACCATGCTGAAAAGCACCACTGAATGGCAGAATGTGATAAGATCCTAAAAGTTAACTACAATGAACTTCACTATTTCTTTCATTTAATTAATACTAAAGCTTCAATTTATACTTACCATTAGTTGCAGATTCCAAGGCACACTCTGCTATTTCGCATGTGTCATGTGATCTCACACCTATAAAAAAAGAATATTAATTATTGTAATAGAAATTATAAACAAATTATATGTTTACAGTGAAGTTTTATGGTGCTGCTATCATCTCTGCAAAATGAAAGGACTTTGTACCAACCCGCCAAAGACTAAATCTGTACTAATAATAAATCTGTAGCCGAAATTTTTCTGGTAATTTTCGATTTTCCAAAAATAATTGGTCCTAACATATATAATTAACCATCCTGAAACCGAAAATCGCATTTTTGAAATTTTTGTTTGTATGTCTGTCTGTATGTTTGTTACCTTTTCACGCGATAATGGCTGAACCGATTTATATGAACATTGGAATATAAATTAAGTTCGTTGTAACTTAGATTTTAGGCTATATGGCATTCAAAATACTTTATTTAAAAGGGGGTTTTATAAGGGAGCCTGAATTAAATAAATCGAAATATCTCGCTTATTATTGATTTTTGTGAAATATATTACATAACAAAAGTTTTTTTAAAAATGGTTTCCGATAAGTTTTATTCTTTTGCAAAATTTTGTTAGGACTGATATTTAATGAGATAAATGAGTTTTAAAATTAAAATAACGCCACCTAAGACGGTGCAATGAATTAAGAACAAATGACTTCGTCTATAAGGGGCCATGGACAACAACAATCGAAACAGGGGCCTTGGACATCAACAATCGAAAGCTATTAAACACAGCCTACAGAGAATGTTTCTGTGTTTGTATGAAGTAATATCAGAAGCTAAATTAACAGATTTGTATAATTAATTATTATTTCACCATTGGAAAGTGTAATTCCTCTAGATGGACATAATGCTATAATGTTATTACAGTAACGTCTAAGTAAATCGAGGACAGGTAAGATTAAAATAGCTTCTTATGCACAGAAAATTTGATAGCCTATTTTGTACATTCGTTTTCTGTATTTCTTAAAATAATATTTATGTACACTCATTTTAATCTCAGAGAATTAACGAACAAGGAGAGTGTATTGATTTAGTATGCAGTAATAGTACGTTAGCTTAGCAATCCATTATTTTATAATTCAAATTTTAACTATGCTCAATTGAATCGTGTTAAAATACATAAAATATATATGCAATAAATACAACGCAAAACAAAATTGGTTAATGAGCGAAGCAGATTAACTTGCGCTGTTGTAAATGTTGTTCCCTGGATCAAACGTCCTATTTTAATTATGTAATTACTTTATATTTATTTCTAACAGGTGCAGCGGAGCGCACGGGTACGGCTAGTATTATAATATAATCTTAATCAAAATTTGAGAACTAAAGTAAATGCTAATATCAATTAAATAATTTGTATTCTAATAGAGTATATAAATATGTTATGAATAACTATTTCATTTTTAATTCATCTATAGTAATAAAAATCTTATCAGCATTATAAACTATACAAGTTTCAAATATGTGTAGGTTTATTATAGTCAAATTACTTATCAATAGTACACACGTTGAACCATTACAATATTACATGAAATCGTATATAAAAGTTTTTGACAAACATTTTCGCCAGGCATCTTCAGGTCATATTAAAGGATAACACAATAACACATGATGAACACTTAAAAATATTCAGCTTAAAACAATCGTTAAAAGTTTAAAAACTGGTGTGGTAGGCAGTTAGAACATATGCCAGCAGCATGAGCGACCTACATTCTGTAGCATGTTTCGTTATTTTAGGAACTGCATCTACCTGTATATGAAGACTGTTATGCCTTTACTCTACTTCTTTGTACACTTATCAATTAGTACAGGGTTAATTGCCTATATTCTTCATGATGTTAATTTCATGCTACATGTAAAAAAATTTTAATGGCATATGTTCTAACTGCCTCTAGGCCGGAAAATACCCATCCTATTGACCATGAAAGCCTACATTCCATGAAACTTTATTGCACGTGAAATAAGATTCTGAAATTACAAGAGTGCAAAAATGTCCACGCCAGACAATCATTTTCTCTAATACTGCAGCAAAAGAACTTGTCACCATAGAAACAGAATCCTATTACTATTAATGTTATATAATACAGTAGGCCAATTGAACTGCTACGAACAATCGGCAAAAGATACCTACAGAAGAATAAAGAAGTGTAGGTAGTATTTGTGGACCTAGAAAAGGCTTTTGACAGAGTGGATTGGAATAAACTCATGGGGATCCTAAAGAAAATTGGTGCGGATTGGGAAGAGAGAAGGCTGTTCAGTAATCTTTATATGAAACAACAAGTCAAAATCAGAACTGGAGAAGAAATGTCAGAAGGAAGTGAAATAGGGAGAGGAGTACGACAAGGATGCCCTTTATCACCTATCCTGTTCAACATCTACTTGGAGGATTTAGCAAAGAACTGTTTTCAGAACATGGACTGAGTGATAGGAGAAAGAAAAATAAAATGTATAAGATTTGCTCATGATATAGCGTTATTAGCAGAAGAGGAGATGATACTAAGGGATATGCTACTGGAGTTAAATGATAGCTGTGAGCAGTATGGGATGAAGATAAATGCAAATAAGACGAAGACCATGCTCATAGGAAGAAAAATAAAGAAGGTAAACTTGCGAATTCTAAATGAGGCAGTAGAGCAAGTGGACAGCTTCAAATACTATAAGCAGTAACATGAGCTGCTGCCAGGAAGTCAAAAGGAGGATAGCAATGGCCAAGGAAGCTTATAAAAAAAAAGGAACATCTTCTGCGGATCTCAGGAAAAACTAAGGAAGAGACTAGTGAAGTGCTTTGTTTGGAGTGTGGCATTGTATGGGGAAGAAATTTGGATATTACGACGAAGTGAAGAGAAGCGACTAGAAGCATTTGAAATGTGGATATGGAGGAGAATGGAGCGTGTGAAATAGACAGACAGAATAAGAAACGTAGCTGTGTTGGAAAGAGTGGGTGAAGAGAGAATGATGCTGAAACTGATCAGGAAGAGACAAAAGAATCGATTGGGTTACTCGCTGAGAAGAAATTGCCTACTGAAGATGCACTGGAAGGAATGGTGAACGAGAAAAGGGTTCGAGGCAGAAGAAGATATCAGATGATAGACGACATTAAGATATATGGATCGTATGCGGAGATTAAGAGGAAGGCAGAAAAAAGGAAAGATTGAAGAATGTTGGGTTTGCAGTGAAAGACCTGTACTTGGGCAGAACACTATGAATGAATGAATGAATGAATGAATGAATGAATGTTATGAGGAAGTTGAGGAGCATGAGTGGATACCACTTATTCTACTTAAACTCAAGACATTAAAGACATATTTTAATCTGAAACAGAAACGTACCTTTCTTGAGACAGGTTTCAAATAATGCGTATGGAACACCAATTCTCGATTTTATCAGGTCTCCGAAAGTCGAATTGACTGTGTAAAATACACAACCAGCCAAACACTGAAAGGAAGATACACAACATTGAATGAGATTTAGTCTTGTAAGAAGTACTAAAGTTCTAACATTGACGTACAGTATATGAAACATAACTAATAGTCACCAGTTATGAAAACTGCCAATAGAGGAATAAATTTGCACTTTCCTATGTTCTCACTATTTCATTCCAATAAAACATGTCATTACTCTTATATTTAATATTACAGTGAAACCTGCCTTTGCGGTCACTTCATTTAAACAGTCACCTGGCCAAAAGGCCAATTTTTTTCTGGAACCAAATGCATTTTCCATAAGATCAATACAAATTCTCTCTTTATTTAGCGGTCACCTCATGCTCCGGCCAGTGGCCGGGATCTATTTGGATTGGAACCTGATTATAACAGTCACTGTCCAACAAAAAATCTTTTCACGGATACTGTCTGACCTATTTTTTCGATGGTTAGAGGACAGGAAGCAATATCACGAGGACAATAGCTAAGTGTACAACAGTACACCCTTCATATCTTGGGGTTAGTTGGTTACTGTTTTATGACTCTTTTGTCACTTTCCACTCCGACCCTGCACAGCTATAAATTCTTACTCGCTTTTAAGGCATTGAAACACGCACTTTTTCTATGGAAAATGTCACAGTATGTTTTAGATCAGTAGTTAACCATTCAAATTTTTTTATTTTTTTCTACTGACATTGCAACCAATGTTATTGAAGAATGGAAAAAATAGACTGCCTTCAATTCTTGCGGAATATGAACTCAGAGACATTTATAATGTTGACGAAACAGGTTTTTCTTCAGAGCCCTCCCTAACAAAACTTTAAGTTTTAAGAAAAAAAGAGTGTAAAGAGGGGGAAGTTGGCAAAAGACAGAATAACCCTGCTCTTTTGTTGTAATGCTGTAGGAGAAAAAGAAACACTTTTAATGATATGGAAATCATTAAAACCGAGGTGTTTGAAAAATGCTGACATGGGCTTATTGGGGGTGAAGTGGACTGCCAACAATAAAGCTTGGATGCGATTTCAATTCCAAGATTAAACGACAAAATCGCAATGTGATCCGTGAAATTGGTGTTTCTTCCCCCAAATACGATATCACACCTTGATCAAGGTATTATCCAGTCATTTAAACTGAGATACCGCAAGCGAGTTTTGAAAAGGCTAGTTGCAAGAATGGAAGGGGCTGACGATTGTTGTATGCACACAGTACGTACTAAAAAGTCAATGAAATTCAGTATTTTCATGCTGATTCATAGAAAACCGCAACCTTAATCAAGCGGCCACCTGATAAAACGGCCATTTTACGAGATAACTTCAGATGGCCGCTTTAGACAGGTTTCACTGTATTTGACTTTTTTATTGTTGTTATAATTAAATTTAAGGTACTGTACAAATCAGGAAAGTACTTACTGTACAAGAAAATTTCATTACACTGAATTATATACTCACAGATATATCATTAATATTGGTAGGACCCAGAGGAGCTTCGTTCATTTCAACCATTATTTTAATATGTTATGGTTCCACAATGCAAAATTTCACCATAAAAATTATTGCATTTAATAATAAACACTATTGTATCACTTGAAATTCTGCACTGTTGCGTCATGATCTAAGGCAGTGATGTCAATTGATCCCCATAGGAGCAAGTGCGCGCTTTAGAGCTCAGAAGAGCCTGAGCGCTTTAAGCGGAAAGGAAAGAGACAGACGAAAGAGGTGGTATATGCCGCTTGGTCGAGCTATATTCAGGGATGGCCAGCACTGATTCAATGGATAAGGGGAAGAGAATTTATTAAAACTGTATTCATGTTAATTTTTAGATTTGTCTGAGAAGTATAAGCACATTATAAGAATGTAAGTTTTAATTTTAATGCTCATTTTTCACAAGATTGCTTTTTTATTCAAAAGGAATATTTCTCATCTTTTTTACAGAAAAGTGAAATTTTCAGATATGTTGTTTAGTAGCCTTACAGGTACTAAAACAACGTTTTCGTAAATCTAATATATCGTAAATACGTATTACTGAAGATAGTGTATTAAAATGTTTGAAAATATTCGTATGGAAAATGTTTGTAAGGAAATGAATTAACAAAGCAAATACTGTTACATCAGAAACAAAAGATATGTGCCTATGTGTTGGTAAAACGTCAGCTCTATAGCTTCAGCAGATTTCGAGATAATTTAATATTCTGATAACAGAAAGTTGCGCACCAATATCACCAAAAAGCATAATGCGATAAGAGTTTTATTATATAATATTAGTTACAGTTAAAACATATACTTAGGCAACTTTGTTTTGTACTATAATATTGTTTTGATTACTTTTATAAGGTTAAAGATACCATCAATATCAATTTCAACTTATCATGTCATATTCAGTGTCTTTCTTTGGGATAACACTTTCTTTATGAATGATGTGTTTAATTCACTTAGTACAGTATATTTGTAGGTATTATGGAATTTGTGTGAATATTCCCTCTTTACTCTTTATTATGTTATTAACATTTAAAACACAACTGCAATATTAGGCTAAGAAATAGGTGTTCGTACTTTTGTTTTACAGACAATATATAAAATAACAAACAGAAAGAACCCATATAAAAGTAACAACATGAAATTTCACGTTCCGTTTGAAGTTTGTGCACCACTGTTTTCTTAATCCAACAGGCTGCTTATTCCTCCTAGCATACTTAGCGCTTAATGCCCGCGTACGACGTCAAAGTCAGAAAAATGCGCTTGCTTTGACATCACTGATCTAAGGCATAGTGCCTAAACTCACATTACGAAATAGGGACTGGTTTGATTACTAACAGGGGAACAAATTTTCTCATGAAATTTGGTCCAATGTATGGGATTGGTGCTCACCCAGCATCGTGATGAATTTGGACAATTAGAATATGTAGTGAAATCTAGGTTAAGAAATCATTTATAATGGTTGGGAGGATCATCAGGTTCACATCACAATATTTTGAACGATCGTTCTTCTCTGTTGAGGCATGTGAATGGCTGTTCGGCCTTGACCCTTCATGGAGAGTTCACAGATTTGATCTTTGTTTTGTCTGGCTAGAACTATGACTGAAGACAATCTACAATGACAAATCTATATCGAGTTCTATTTCCAGTAGTAAGCTTCATATGTATATGATGTATCTTTACACATAAAATATTTAATAATAATAATAATAATAATAATAATAATAATAATAATAATAATAATAATAATAATAATAATAATAACAGAGACGAATGAATAGAGGCATATTTGGAATCGACCTTCCAAAAGGAGGGCACGATAAGAGGATGATGATTACAATAAACCTCAAAATTTATTAATGTCATAGTTTTTTACAACACTGGGCAGTAAATTGTACAATTTTATACCAACATTTTTTATAAATGGATTCAGAACATCTCAAAATCTGTGCGTCAGTAGCTAACCATGACAATATCTTTGAAAAATATTGGAGTGCAAGAGGTCAAATGACTTTATTGTCAAATGCCTGGCATTAGAAAACAACAATATTTTTTATAATAATATTTAATCTAACATGTTGTTTTCTAATGCCAGGCGTTTGACAATAAAGTCATTTGACCTGTTGCACTCCAATATTTCTCAAAGATATTATCATGGTCAGCCACTGAAGCACAGATTTTGAGGTGTTCCGAATCCATTTCTTGGTTTGAGTTGCACAATGGGCAGTTAGGGGACTGATATATTCCAAGTCTATGCCGGTGTTTGGCCAAACAATCATGGCCTGTTGCCAATCTAAATGCAGCTACAGACGATTTTCGTGGTAAATCGGGAATTAACTGTGGATTATGATGCAGAGAGTTCCATTTTTTCCCTTGAGATTGTGTTATCAAATTTTGTTTGTTGAAGTCTAAGTATGTAGATTTAATAAATCTCTTCACAGAGTAATACGTAGATTTAGTAACAGATCTGTAAGTAGCAGTACTGCCCTTCTTTGCTAAAGCATCCTCATATGGAGCATCTATATCATTTCTGTGGCTTGTGTTATGAGAGTGAGAATAGATGTAAATCTTGATTAATTTTAACACTGTATCACTGAAATTATCCAGGTTTTCTTTAATGTTAAAAGTAGTGTACATTTCAGATAAATACAAAACTAAAATTCTTTCAATCATTTATTATCATAATACACTGTGTTGAATATGAAAATGGAAATCCTGTAGTCCTTAAAGACTGAACAGTTTGGAAATTAAATTATCTATTTATGTTCCCTTATTTTAATATGATTAGTCTATAATTCCTAATCACGGAAGGTAGTATGTTCTGCATTTGAGGGAAAACACCGGAAAAAACTTCGAGATAACTTGTTCCAAACAGGATTCAATTCCGGCCCACTAGTTTTGACCACTATTCCATAGATATCAAATATAATCATGCAATTAGAATGTTGGATCTAATACGGTCAATAACTTAATTCTTCCTCAATGTCTGATTCTCTTTTAAAGTAATACCACAGTCTAGTATATACAGTCACGAAGCTCAATATGTAGTAAATATGCATCCATAGATAGTTGCTAACCACTAGGATCGCTAATATCACCTAATTGCAGACAATGCGAAATAGCACCCTCACAACTCAAGCTTCGTGAGTGTATATACCAGACTATGGTAATACCTTACTTTACACTAAATTGGTCTACACAACTGGCTTCATATGTGTGAATGACGAAAAATCAAGTACCTGCCATTAGGGAGAAAAAAAAAATTTGTGAAATCGAAACAAGAATAGCATGCATCTGTAGCCTTGCAGCCTGGAATTCTATCAGAACAGCTGACTCGGTTAAATTAGAAAGTTTTCAACACAAATTCATATCATTATGTTTACATACACTTTTACATGGTTCGTAAATTAAAATAGAAAATCAATATCCCGAATTTAAAAGAAAACTTACAAATTAAACCAAACCCTTTAACTCTATTAAATATAGAATATAATCTAAATTTAACAGAAGAAATACTGAAATCAGAAGTAAACACCGAAATAATGAAACAATTGTCTTTAGAGACAATTAATATTAGGTACCCTCCACAAAACTGGCTTCATTTATACACCGACGGATCCTTGATCTCCAGAGAACAAGGTGCCGGTGCAGGTGTTACGTGCTGCTGTCTCTTCTCACTTTACAGATCTCTTGGATATGGAACAACAAGTTTTGATGGAGAAATCGTTGCAATAAGTGAAAGTCTCAGGAATCTTCTATGCCACATCAATAAATTTAAGAATGCAGTTATATTGTCAGACTCCAAACAGCTATTCTATCAATAGTCTCTAAACACACACCTTCATCTCAAACAGCAGAAATAACTAAAATGCTCTCTCAATTAATATCACTCAATAAAAGAATTGTATTCCAATGGATACCATCCCATTGTGGAATCCTGGGAAACGAGAATGCGGATGCTTTAGCAAAGAAGGGCAGCACTGCTATTTACAGACCTGTTTCTATATCTACGTATTACTCTGTGAAAAGATTTATTAAATCTACATACTTAGATTTCAACAAACAAAATTTGATAACACAATCTCAAGGGAAAAAATGGAACTCTCTGCATCATAATCCACAGTTAATTCCCGATTTACCACGAAAATCATCTGTGGCTGCATTTACATTGGCAACAGGCCATGATTGTTTGACCAAACACCTGCATAGAATTGGAATATATCAGTCCCCTAACTGCCCATTGTGCAACTCAAACCAAGAAATGGATTCGGAACACATTAAAATCTGTGCTTCAGTGGCTGACCATGATAATATCTTTGAAAAATATTGGAGTGCAAGAGGTCAAATGACTTTATTGTCAAACGCCTGGCATTAGAAAACAACGACGACAACAACAACAACAACATACACTTTTGCCTAATAACCCCAAGAACAGTTATGAGAAAAATTGTGACTATTTCAAGAGTGACTATTTACAGGCCAAAGGTCAAGATCTTGGGAACCTGTTTTTATTCAAGATTTTTAAAGCTGTGAATCACACAACAATTTTAATATTGTCAATCTCGAAAACTGAATATTATACGTACATATCAAATACGAACACAATATGGTTACAAGTTACTGTCTTACACACAAAAAAAGTGAAAACGGCATATTAAATATTCATAAGACAAATACCTCCAGAGGTCTGTAATTCTGCTGCATAACACCCATAACAGCCTGCATCAACCACGTTTCTGTAAGAGAACAAAGTTATAAATTTAATATAGATACCGGTAACAGTTTTTCGAATGTGGTTTGAAACGACTTTCGTCTACTGTTGCGTAATATTAATGATTGAAATAATTTTGTTTTGTCCTTTAAATAAGAAATTTGATGCCAACAAATATAACATTATAAAATTCATTTGCAAAAGAAAAAGTTACATTTGTTCGGCTGAAATTTCTGCACACTTAAAGGACAAAACAAATTCTTTCAATCATTTATTATCATAATACACTGCTCTCTTAAACTGACTGAACAGTTTGGGAATTAAATAATCTATTTATGTCCCTTTATTTTAATATGATTATAGTCCCGTCGCTCTAATTTCCAGCAGCCAATCGCGTTGCAGGTCGGCTACATTTAAACATGTGCGTCTTGTGATATGCTGATTCATTTCTTAAGGCTCGATAAATACTTAATATAATCGCCCGCCATTTTAGCTCTTTCGTTGGCGTTCGCAGAAAGCCCACGAAGACGTTATTTGCCGCTCAATTATTTGCTGAATAATAATGCGTTTGATTTATTATCATAGGAGCTACGACATGATAATGTTTAACAGTGTGGCAAATAGATTCCTCGTATGGTAGCTCGGCAATGTAAGAACAAAAATGGCGAATGATACTACCTACCTAGACTTTATAGAGCCTTCACTTTCTAAGACATAAGCAAAGAGGAGGAGTCACACCGGAAATAACAGCGTCGGGACTATAGTCTACAATTCCTAATCTTTTACTTTGGGATGCAACATCTTCATGAGCAACTTTCAACCATTTCGTTAAGGACACCCAGTTTTTATGAACCTTACATCCAAATATTGGGAAGCAAGAAGGAGAATGACTTCACTGTTAAATATTGAGCATACACACATAATTTCTAATCTCGTGCATAACTATTAATATGAAGGTTGTAGTATCAGCTTTCTACATTAAATACAGGGGCATCCAAGTGGAAATTGGGTAAAACTAGTACTGACAGGTTCTCGCGAGGTTTTCCCATTCTCTGACGTAATTTCATAATTATTCATCAATTATCACCACTGGCATCATCGTCATCGTCATTGTTGTCGTCCTCCTCCTCATCATTATTATCATTATTCTTGTTTTAACCTAGATTGTAGGTGGCAGACGTATAAATCTATCATAACAATTAAATTAGAGTATCTGTCAATAAAAAAACCTTGTCATTCTAGTTAGAATATACAAATACCAACATTATGACTTTCATAAGCGTAAAAGAACAGGGAACTGAATAGATAAATAATAACTTTAAGAATACTTCTTATTATAGAAACAAAATATAAACAAGTTAGTGTATAATATTAGCAGTTTAATTAATTGCAATAGAATATTATGGATTTATTAATTTTTCCTACAGAATAATCTCTGTAATGTTGACAATTAATATTTGAGGAGAAAAATTTGCTCCAGCGCCAGGGATCGACATTACAGAGATTAATAAATCCATAATATTCTCATAGCTAGCGGTGCATCATAACTGCGGAATCCCAGCCAAATAAGTCACTCAGCTGAGTGCGCTCCTAGTATAATGGCAGTTGACACTAGACATATACGTCAACATATATGCCTAACTTGGAGTCAGGCCACAAAGGGAAACACTGAAGGAGGAAGATTCGATCCGGTGCTGTGGATTGAATTCGGCGTAGCTCAGTGGTCAGAGCGCTTGGTACGTAGAACCAAGGACCCGGGTTCGATCCCCAGCACCGGAGCGAATTTTTCTCCTCAAATATTAATTGCAGTAGATTTAAATTAATTTATGCTCGACCATGCCGAAATGTAGTAATTATACACCTGGTAGCAGTCCTTTAATGCATGTCATTAAAGTACACCTACTTATTAAAGTACAGGTGTTCAGCCAATGACAACTCAGCTTACAGGTGTTCAGCCAATGACAAGTCAGCTTTGTACCGTTATAAAACCGCAAGTATCGATTATTCTCGGATATGCAATCGAAAGAGAATTAGCGAAAAGTCACGGAGGCTGGAAATCCAATACTGTCGCAGAAGGTTATGTTCTGTTACTATAATAATTAGAGTTAATTGTAAATAATATTCAAATTAATTCAATTCGTCATCTCGTTTTTCAATTCTAAATCAATTTTCAGGTTATATCAGAGTAATGTTAATCTTATTCTGTGCCAAGGTCAATGAAATTCGGCCTCGGAAAAAATCAATACTTTCGCGTCTGCGCACACCTCACAATTCAGGTCAGTTCGCACATAACCATAATTCTGAATAATTTCAAGTTAGAAATATGGTCGAGCATAAAAAGTCGTATGAAACTTGCCTATAATGGTAATTAAAACGCTCGTATGAAAATTATGAAACTCGCTTGCGCTCGTTTCATGAACATTCGTACTTGCGTCTTAATTACTACCATTATAGGCTCGTTGCATAATGTACTATTATAATGTTATTTTTAATTCATGAATTCTGTTAGTGGTGCGTCAATGAAGCAACTGTGCAGAAGACAATTAAATGTGCATGAAAATACTGAAATAGTAAATATTACCATTTGTAACAAATGAAAAAACATCACAGAGTGGCGCTTGCTGTGCCTGAAACAGTATTTACAAGAATTAATTATGCTTTCTTAATTAATTCAGATACCGTAATATAAAACAATATGTAAGGAAGTAAACCCATGATAGAGTAATCTATACTAATAATAAATCTGTAGCCGAAATTTTTCTGGTCATTTTCGATTTTCCAAAAATAATTGGTCCTAACATATATAATTAACCACCCTGAAACCGAAAATCGCTTTTTTGAAATTTTTGTTTGTATGTCTGTCTGTCTGTCTGTCTGTATGTTTGTTACCTTTTCACGCGATAATGGATGAACGGATTTCGATGAAAATTGAAATATAAATTAAGTTCGTTGTAACTTAGATTTTAGGCTATATGGCATTCAAAATACATTATTTAAAAGGGGGGTTATAAGGGGGCCTGAATTAAATAAATCGAAATATCTCGCTTATTATTGATTTTTGTGAAAAATATTACATAACAAAAGTTTCTTTAAAAATAATTTGCGATAAGTTTTATTCCTTGAAGCATTTTGATAGGACTGATATTTAATGAGATAAATGAGTTTTAAAATTAAAATAACTGCCATCTAAGGCCGTATAATGAAATAAAAAACAAATGACTTCGTCTATAAGGGGCCTTGGACAGCAACAATCGAAAACTATGAAAGATAGCCTACAGAGAATGTTTCTGTGTTTGTATGAAGTAATATCGGAAGCTAAATTAACCGATTTGTATAATTAATTATTATTTCACCATTGGAAAGTGTAGTTTCTCTAGATGGACATAATGCTATAATGTTATTACAGTAACTTCTGATATAATATAATGTAATATAATATAATATAATATAATATAATATAATAATATATATATATAATATAATATAATATAATATATGTAATGTAATATTATATAATATAATTTAAGTTATTTGAAGGGTTCACAACCATAGTGGGCCAAACGCCATTTACTGAAGACGTAGAAAACAAGGGTTAAAATTAAGTTATTACCATAATTCAATGGAAACCTATAACAAGTAAAATAAAATATACACATTAAATCTAAATGATGTCAATCTTCATTAAACTATGGTTGCATGTAATAAAAATTAAGAAACATGTTAAAGGAATTGTCATTGCATCAATGAGTGTCTCTGGACCAAAATGATCGCATTTTAATTATTAGGATGAAATTTAAATTAAGTAACATATTAAACGATTTATCCTTCTATCAAACACGAATGTTCCCTGGACCAAACGTCCTATTTTAATTATGTAATTACTTTATATTTATTTCTAACGGGTGCAGCGGAGCGCACGGGTACGGCTAGTACTGGTAATAAAATGTTACACACAACTAAATGTACAATCTTAGAAAAAAGTTTCATCGCATAGATACTTTATAAGTCCCAGAAAGGAGGCAATGTGCATGATCAGAGGACGAGCGACCTGGTTCACAAGAGAATGACTAATTGAGGTAATAAAATTAGTTTTGTTTCGTTGTATGTCCGATCATGTGCACTGCCTCCTTTCTGGAACTTATAAACTATCTGTGCGACAAAACTTTTTTCTAAGACTGTACTTTAGTCCTATATTACTTCATGATAAAACTGTATGCAACCTAGCATTGGTATTTTTATTTTAAATTAATAATGAATTAATGACCTATAATGAGTACTCAGAAATGACATTTATAATTTAAATAAACAAAGAAACAAATAAATTACCAAATAAGTAAATAAATAAATAAATAATACATATATAGTACAACCTCATGGCAGGACATAGTGAATGGTTAATCGAAAAATATAGATAATCTATATTATAAATTTTAATGAATTCAACTCATATAAACAAAAATATCACTCGCTTTATCCTGCACTTTTTCTTTCCAATTTTCTTTTGTATGAGTATTCTACTAATTCTAAGAAATATTCCACCAAGGATGTGTGAAGCGAAATTTTTATGACAGTCCAAAGTAGGTGAAAGTATTTATTTAAACTCGACAGAGAATCAAACGAAAGTGACGCATATGACGAAGTAAATGAATTATAATATGCATGATTCAGAAAGCAGAAAAGAAAAGTATGAGTTACTATTGCACATCATTTTATAAAATCGTGCTCATTTTTTGGCGATGGATAATCCACTAATAGGTTAATCAGGAGACGAATCATTGAGGTCCTACTATAAAATTATGTTACAAAACTAATGATGAATTAATGCAGAGGAGAAGGAGGAGGTGGTGGTGGTGTTGGTGGCGGCAGCGGCAGTGGCAGCAGCAGCGGTGGCGATGGAAAGAAAAATGAAAGAACAAGACAGTAGTGATAAAAATGAGAGAAGAAAGGCAAACGAAGACTTGTTAGGGAAGAAGGTTAAAGTTCCTTACTGCAAAACTGACGACAAAGACAATCATAATTATATGGATTCAATTCTCTCATTAACTAATAATCCTTAGTTGATATCAACTTAATATACTCTCATTAACTAGTACCGGTAATCCTTAGTTGATATCAACTTAATATACTCTCACTAACTAGTAATTAATATTCTCTCATTAACTAGTAATCTTTAGTTGATATCAACTTAAAATCCTCTCATTAAGTAGTAATTCTTAGTTGATATCAACTTAATATACTCTCGTTAACTAGTAATCCTTAGTTGATTTCAACTTAAAATACTCTCATTAAGTAGTAATTCTTAGTTGATATCAACTTAATATACTCTCATCAACTAGTAATCTTTAATTGATATCAACTTAAAATCCTCTCATTAAGTAGTAATTCTTAGTTGATATCAACTTAATATACTCTCATTAACTAGTAATCCTTAGTTGATTTCAACTTAAAATCCTCTCATTAAGTAGTACTTCTTAGTTGATATCAACTTAATATACTCTCATTAACTAGTAATTAATATACTCTCATTAACTAGTAATCCTTAGTTGATTTCAACTTAAAATACTCTCATTAAGTAGTAATTTTTAGTGGATATCAACTTAATATACTCTTATTAACTAGTAATTAATATACTCTCATTAACTAATAATCCTTTGTTGATATCAACTTAAAATACTCTCATTAAGTAGTAATTCTTAGTTGTTATCAACTTAATATACTTTCATTAACTAGTAATCCTTAGTTAATATCAACTTAAAATACTCTCATTAAGTAGTACTTTTTAGTTGATATCAACTTAATATACTCTCATTAACTAGTAATTAATATACTCTCATTAACTAGTAATCCTTAGTTGATTTCAACTTAAAATACTCTCATTAAGTAGTAATTCTTAGTTGATATCAACTTAATATACTCTCATTAACTAGTAATTAATATACTCTCATTAACTAGTAATCTTTAGTTGATATCAACTTCAAATCCTCTCATTAACCAGTAATTCTTAGTTGATATGAACTTAATATACTCTCATTAACTAGTAATCTTTAGTTGATATCAACTTAAAATCCTCTCATTAACTAGTAATTCTTAGTTGATCTCAACTTAATATACTCTCATTAACTAGTAATTAATATGCTCTCATTAACTAGTAATTAATATCTCATTAACTAGTAATCCTTTGTTGATATCAACTTAAAATACTCTCATTAAGTAGTAATTCTTAGTTGTTATCAACTTAATATACTCTCATTAACTAGCAATCCTTAGTTGATATCAACTTAATTTTTTTTAAGTTTATTTATTACAGCAATATATTACACCCAAAATATTGTGATTGATGTAGTTACTCACCGATGCACCAGTGGCGAGGACACATAAACTTAGAACAGCGAGAATTAACTTCATATTTGTTGTTTTAATCTGAAAATGTATTAAGAAAAATAATTGGCATTTTGTCACTCACAGAGTAGAATAAACCAACTACTAACAAATCTTATCTCACCAGGTAAGAATCTGAGTATCTGACATTCAGCCCTGAATAATAACTGTAGCTGAATGTATTCCTGTTATCAGACTAAAATAAAGTACTAGAAATATATTTGTCATTGTACAGGGTGTAAACGTCAAAAAGTGCCAAAAAAAAGTACTGCGATAGAGCATAAATAACTAAATAAAAAAGTCAAATAACGTTTTTCTGTAACCATCAAGGTTTTCCGAAAAACAAAAATGTGTTTTGTAAGTCTAACTTTTTTAAAAATGAGAATAGACAGCCATTATTTACTTTGCCAATATGTACACTGAAACAGTTATTCGTTAGTCTGTTGTGTCTCTATTGTGTATTAGTATGTGGTGGGCGTAAGGTCCATTGGCAATGGCATTCACTTTCAGTCGAAATATAAACAAATAATTAGATTACTATCAATCTTCAAAATATGGTATTTTACAAATTTAAAATCATTTCAGTAGACCAATATGTACTGTCTGTATAATTCTGGCAGTTTATATCTTTTACACCCTGTATACACAATGCATTAAAATGTTATAGTTTGGTTTCATTCTTACTTAAATTAAATTGAGATCTATTTCGCAATTAATTTGCATATAATATGCTATAAAATTACAATGAAAGAAGGAAAAAATGCTCTTACATTCTTTATAAGCAGGAGGGGGGGGGGAATCGAGACTGCATAAAATATACTGTTGTTGTTGTTGTTTTCCAATGCCAGGCGTTTGACAATAAAGTCATTTCACCTCTTGCACTCCAATATTTTTCAAAGATATTATCATGGTCAGCCATTGAAGCACAGATTTTGAGATGCTCCAAATCCATTTCTTGGTTTGAGATGCACAATGGGCAGTTAGGGGACTGATATATTCCAATTCTATGCATGAAATATATTTAATGGCAGTTCAATATAATGAAAATCTTATCCCCAGTATGAAATACATATTTACATATGAATTCAGGAATTTTTATATACATGTCACCAAAATTATTTAAAAACTATATGCTAAACAGTGTGAATATATGTTCAGGAAGTACGAAGTCAGTACTAAGCAACTAGTACTGATACAACAACGCGAAAATTTAAATTTAAATTGCGGGATGTCTGATGGGATTCTGACCCTGAGAACAAAGTAAGATGTGTGATTTAATTTTTCTAAGATAATTTCGTCACCTGTTCATTATGCTGAACACAATGTGGTTATACAGGGTGGAAGTGAAATAACCATGCCAGGTATACTTAAAGGAATAGAAACCTATATCACGTTTTGTGATTAAGTGCAAGGTTAATTAGAAAATAAATTGGAAGTTTCAGCACTCTGGCAATATTTAATCAAGATGTAAATGGTCAAGAAACTCAGGTCTGTCTCTGAGTCTCCCTCTCTCGCTATGACATTGCAACCTGTTTGCATCGTTCAGTGGCTTGAAATTAGTGGTTTTTAAATTAAATTTACACGAAAACCGTCCACGCTATTAAAACACGCCAGAGGGATAAATGATTCTTTATTAGATTTTCTATCGATATGGACAAAAATGACGATCCTACTCCCAATAGTTACCGAATAAGAGGGCGTTAAACATTTGGGAAAAAAAAAAATTTTCTGAGAAAACTATGAACTTTTCACCAATACAGTATTATACTTTTTTGTTCCCAAAAACATGAGCTATTCACTCTGAAAATTTGCAGAGTTATTTCACTTCCACCCTGTATAGAAAGGAGAGAAAGTCTATGTACTGGTTTAACTAAAAATTACATTATTCTTACACATTTATCACAACAATTATTACAGATCACACGACTTGTAGTAACTTGATTTTTACAGTTCAATTTTGTATCCTAATGTAGAGTCTTAAAGGGTGAATATTCTGAAATGAGTAAATGTATGTCCCGGCTGATTTAAGGAGTTTCTTGAAAATGTTAACTGATTACTTTTGCGTTTAATTAACTAACTCTCTTAGTTGGAAACAAAGCATAAAAGGAATAATTTTAAAATTTATAATAAAAAAATAATGTCCAAACGTCAAAATGTAACTACGGTCCCCATGTCCCCAACTACATTTTACTCTGTTTTACTAAGTTTTCTCGGAATGTTTCGATTTGATTTTATTTCCTCGGCCAAGATTATAAAAATAAATAGTTAAAATACTTATGAATGACAGGAATTGTTGTTTGTTTAATTCTGAAAGGATACAACTTCAACGTAAAGTTTGTCCCCAAAAATTTCGTAACGCCAGTCCTTCGAAATAAAAGAGCTACACAAAAGACAATTTTGCTTCATGTGGTAAATTTTAACGGTTGGTAGTGATGAGAGGTCAACAGGCGCCAGTTGAAAAACTTTTCGTCCATTGTCGTAATTTATTTTATTGAAAAATACAAAAATCATCACTGATGATTGAATGTTATGTTTTCTATTGGTAACACCAGTCCCAGGTGGCATTAAATATAGTTTGTATATACTAAACTTTCGTAGTATATGCAAAACATTACAATGTTTGTCGACTAAAAAATCTAACCTCTATGATATTTTTAACGATTTATTTTGTCAGAACTATTGCGGAAATTATACTAATTTGTTTATTGTGGGACCGAGGTTTCATTTAACATACAATTATTAAATACTGGTGTATAAAGTAACTTCGAATATTATTTCATGTGATTATTTATAGGAAAGAAAAAAAAGTCTGATGATGAAAGTAGGAAATATGAAAGGGAGAAGATACGTAGGCAGAGGGCAAATATGACTGAAGAGGAGTTGCAGAAAAAAAGGGACTATGGCAAAGAATATATAAAAAAAGAAAGAAAATAGCAGATATGACTGATCGTGAAAAAAGAAATGTTCGAAGACAAGTGAAATCTGAAGTACAGACGTTTAGAAGATACCTTAAAACAATGGGCTGTAAGGGAAAGATAACAACAATCCCTTGGCTTTTTTAAAAATTATAAAATCTCACATAAAAAATTTTTTTAAGCTCAACTGATACCAGAATCTTCAATAATAGGAGCAAATTTAACTAGTGTGAGAAAAAAGTACACAATTTAATATAATATATTTTTTCCAGTTTTGTTATTCATATTTGCCCATTTCAGAATATTCACCCTTAAAGAGTTTACAAGAATGACTTGATTTGCAACAATTCTTGTGATAAGAGCGTAAGAAAAATGTAATTTCGTACTTAAAAATTGAAAGAAATTTCTGTACGAAGCTACTATGGAATTAACAACGTACTTTTAGTCTCAGAATACTAGCCAATTAAAGAAATTATGTTTCCGAACGCTTCCAAGATGTTAAGTCCATTGAAACCATGTCCATATGATTTATGTCCTCTAAGATTTTAGTCCACTTTCATTTATGTCCACATTTTATGTGCGTCCATTCTTTTGGGTCCATGACTGTTATGTCCACTTTTATTTATGTCCAATGTCCACTTTCATTTATGTCCACTTTTATATAAGTCAATTCATTTTGTACCACTGGAAGATGTTCAGGCTGTTTTTGATAGCCCTATAGATAATATTGAACCTTATATAATGGATTTAGCATTGTACATGGAAAGAACTTACATCTGATGAACACCTGCTCGAGGAAGAAGAAGAGCAATGCTACCTAGATTCGCACCTGAAATATGGAATACTTATAATCAGGTTCTGGCAGGACAACATCAAACAACTAACGTAGTCGAGGGTTGGCACAACCGCTTTCAGAAACACATCGTCACACATCAAGCGTCGGTCTGGAAATTCATGGAATTTATCAAGAAAAACAAAGGAATAATGGAATTATAATAATCCAATTGCTTGGCGGACATTTGAATGTGCGATACCTTATTAAACGACCGTACCTACAAGATTTAAGTCGAGTAGAAGAGATTGTTCAGAATTACAACCACTACAACAAAGGACACATCAGAACTTACCTCAAAGCTATTAGTTATCATCTGAAGCTGTATGAAGATGAATAGGCAAAGAGACTGAGTAAGAAATTGAAGTAAATTTGTAGATGGATATAATGTATTGTACAATCATGTAGTGGACGTAAAAATGTGGACATAAAATTTGTGCAATTGGACTAAAATAAAGTGGACATATACTTCATAGGACATATATTTATGGACATAGTGTAATGGACTTTTATGTAATGGACATTAAAATTGTGGACATTATAAAAAGGACCTAACGTCTGTGTTTCTTCCGAACAGTTCATTCTCTAATTGTAATATTCTTTCACCCTTAAAACTAAAGAAAAAAAAGGTATTTTTAACAACTACAGATTAGTGTAACTCTGAGAATAGGACCCATGTTTATATGACTTTTTTGCTCAAAATGTCTTCGGAAATATTCTCAGTACATGGTGGTAACTATTCGTGAATCACCCTGTATAAAAACGACATTTCATACTAATGTTAGCACAATGACATGACTACTCCATTATCATCAACTGCAAGGATTTATTTTAATAAATCATGAGGAAACGTGTGACTTGAGCTTTACGGCATAGTTTATCTGATGATTTATAACGCTAAAAGACTTGAATAAAATTTATAACTGGGCGTTAAAGCATAGGATGAAAATAAATGGTTCTAAAAGTAAATCTATAACATTTTGTAAAACCCGAGAGGAAACTAGTCTTAATTACGAATTCAGTGGTGTTGTAATTCCGCAAGAACAATGTTGTAAATACCTAGGAGTGTATTTAAACTCCAAACTTTCTTGGGGAGAGCATGTTGATAATGTTACAGGTAAAGCATGGAGGGCACTTCACTTTATTATGAGAATCTTGAGAAAGGCTAGCCCCAAATCGAGGGAAATAGCATATCTAACGTTAGTGCGACCGTTAATGGAATACGGAACTATGTGTTGGGATCCCTATAGAATATATCAGATAAATTCCATAGAAAGAATCCAGTATAGGGCAGCAAAATTTGTTAAAGGTAAAAGAGAAGATGGAAACGATATGATAAAAGAACTTAAATGGGAAACTTTGGAAAACAGACGTAGGAAAACTAGAATAACATCATTGTATAGAGCACATCTAGGTCAGAAAGCATGGGTAGATATAACGGCTCGGTTAGAAAAGCCAACGTACTATGGTAGGAACGATCATGACTTTAAAATCAAATGTAGGAAACAGAAAAGGATGTAGGTAAATTCTCATTTTAAATAGAACTATAAATGATTGGAATGACCTACCTGCAGCGGTCTTTGAGGGCTGTTCTTCCTTAAGGAGATTCAAGAATAATTTAAAAGTTGTATATACAGTGAAAATTAAAATTAAGGTGACATTCAACATTTAATTTTTAAGGTGACATGTATTTATCTAGGTTGACGAGTTTACTTCCTTGGTTTGAATTGTAAATTATTTAAAAATAGCGTGTAAGAGGGTCTTAGACTAGAAATGTTTAGTTTAAATGTAGTTCTGTTTATAAGCATGAATAAGGATGTAATTATTTGACTTATTTGAACTGTTGTATCAGTGAAGCGAGGTGAGTCAGTGAAGTTATGGTTTTACAGGCAATGAACAGTTCCGATCAGTGATAATTTATAGCGACAATGAAATGTGTTCTATAGTGTCAGTGAAATGTGTTACAGAGTGTCAGTGAAATGTGTGCTAAAGTGTCAGTGAAATGCGTCATAGTGCCACTACAGGGAATGAGATGAGATTCTTTCACAATAGCCCTGCCAGGGAATGCTGGATCAGGGACTGTCGAAATAAAATTGAATGGAAACTATTGAAACTTATGTAGGACCTAAATAGTTCTCTTAATCTATCACAAAATATTTCAATATCCAGTAATATCACTTTATATAATTTGTAATTTATTGTAAAATTAAAATTTTATTTTTTGTTTTATTATTATTGATAAAATGTCTTGTTTCTTATTAATCAGGTATTCTTGCCGTACTTTAATTTTATTGTATTGTGTTTTAAAATTGTAATTTATTGTTCATTTATAGTTGTAATTTTATTGTGTATTGGCCTTATCTATCATTTAAATGTACTATTACTTAATACTAAAGTGAAATACCACTGCCACCTGGTAGGTGTATTGCCCATTTTATTTTATGCAGTGTAAATAAATGTATTCTTATTGCATACATATAACATGTGTTGAAATCAGTATTGAACACTGTTAATAAGTTCGTAAAGTTTAACCTCTCAAAGTGGTGCTTGCCTTGCAGTAAAAAAATACACTTAACACAGAACTCAGTATTGAACACTGTTTAAGTTCGTAATTACCTCTCAAAGTAGAATTGCCTTACACTAACAAAAACTTTCTACCTCGTTCTACATTTGTTAAGGTTCAACTTACTCGTAATTTGTTAGCACAGTTCACAGTTCTGTGTAAGTGGTGTCTCTTTTGAACTGGGAATACCTTTGGTATAATTGCAAGGGAAGTAATTATCACTTCACAAGGTCAGCTCAGCTGATAGGCCTCATTGCAGGCTATTTGTAAAGTTATCAAATTTTTCTGCTTATCTAACTAGTAAGTCCTACCTTCATTTTTGTATTTCAAAGAAACAGTTAAGTGCCTTGACAAACAAAATTAAAGAAAGTTAATTTTTCAACATAATTCTGAAGTTCACATACCTCTTCCTAAATAGGTACCGATATTAAGTTCAGTCAATTCATCTTTCTTTAAGCTCAAATTAAATTAGTGGATCTCACAAAAAGTCGCCATTTCTCAAAAAGGTTGCAGCTTAGTGTTAAACCTCCTACTGAAAGTACTTGCAAAAGATTCAATTACCAGTACTGGTACCATATTGTTTTTCACACAAAATTACTCTATATGAATTTCTCTTCTTACTGTCTCATTAACAAATAAATGAGAGTTATTCTTTTAGCCTCTTTACCATATTTCTAGTTCTTCAGTTGTGAAGTAGTCCTTGCCTCTTTATCTCTGTCATGTCCCGGTCTTTCTCTCTCTATATGTCTAAGCTTATCCTTACTATCATGAAAGAACCTCTTTTGAAGTTCAAGACTACTGTAATAACTTTCATTGACGTCATACAAAATTCTGTCGAATATTCTTCTGAGAAGATTAACTCCATATGTAGATGATATTATTTGGAATCATCAGTGTGGTTTTAGACATAATAGATCAACTATTGATCAGATATTTTGTATTCGGCAGATAATGGAGAAAAAATAGGAGAATAAGGTACAGTACATCAGTTATTTTTAGATTTCAAAAAGGCATATGACACGGTTAAGAGAGAAGTTTTGTATGATATTCTTAGTGAATTTGATATTCCCAACTAGTTCGACGATCAATTAAAATGTGTCTCAGTGAAACATATAGCAGAGTCCGAATAAGTCAGTTTCTGTCAGATGTGTTTCCAATTCACTGCAGCCTAAAGCAAGGAGATGCACTATCACCTTTACTTTTTAACTTTGCTCTAGAGTATGCCATTAGGAAAGTTCAGGATAACAGAGAGAATTTGGAATTGAATGGGTTATATCAGCTGCTTGTCTATGCGGATGACGTGAATATGTTAGGAGAAAATCCACAAACGATTAGAAAAAGACGGGAATTTTACTTGATGCAAGTAAAGATATAGTTTCGGAAGTAAATCCCGAAAAGACAAAGTATATGGTTATGTCTCGTGACGAGAATATTGTACGAAATGGAAATATAAAAATTGGAAATTTATCTTTTGAAAAGGTGAAAAATCGTGGCTCTAGACAAGACTAATAGTAAAGGCTTTATACTGGACCCAACTGTTAGATTTGAGATGAGCCAGACCCAACCATCCGAGGTCAACAAAGAAAAACAACAAATTTATGAGCCTACTATTCCGTATTTTCGAGAAAAATATCAGATGGAAGGCACCTGGGAAGTACATGGTTTAATGATCGGAGCGAGGGGCACCATCCCACGATCAACTGTAAACACTATCAAAACATTTGGAATCCATGACATCATACTTCAACCATAATTACTTCAACCATTAAAGGGTCTGTGGCAATTCTGAAAAATCATTTATACGGAATATCATAATACCCCCCCCCCCCTTTCTATTCGTTAGTGTGTGATTGTTACAAATATATGTACAAATTTATTATTTCTCAAACTTAAGCTCCTAGTTCACATTTAAATTTGGCTCATCTATCTTACTGTAATCATTACTATTCTTATATGTGTGTTATTCTGTGTTTTTGGCAACCCAGGATGCCTGGGCAGACTATTTCTTGAAATAAATTATATATACCGGTTGTTCTTTATGGTTGTGAAACTTGGACTCTCACTTTGAGAGAGGAATATACGTTAAGGATGTTTGAGAATAAGGTGCTTAGGAAAATATTTGGGGCTAAGAGGGATGAAGTTACAGGAGAATGGAGGAAGTTACACAACACAGAACTGCACGCATTGTATTCTTCACCTGACATAATTAGGAACATTAAATCCAGACGTTTGAGATAGGCAGGGTATGTAGCACATATGGGCGAATCCAGAAATGCATATAGAGTGTCAGTTGGGAGGCCAGAGGGAAAAAGACCTTTGGGGAGGCCGAAACGTAGATGGGAAGATAATATTAAAATGGATTTGAGGGAAGTGGGATATGATGATAGAGACTGGATAGGGACCAATGGCGGGCTTATGTGAGGGCAGCAATGAACCTCCGGGTTCCTTAAAAAAAGCCAGTACTTAGTAATTTTAGTGCACGTGTTGCATTGATAAAGCATATGCATGCACACACCCACCCATACACAGCTGTGTACAATGGGAAGTTACGAGGTTAAACCCATTTCCCAATTAAAAAGTTACAAAAAATAAAATAAAACAAAATTCCCAAACATTAGTAAATAATAAAATTGTAATTAATAATGTTTAGTTCTTTAATATAAATTGAAATTAAAATGCAGAGCATCACAAACCAGGAAAATGATTCTAATACTGTGCATCGGCTTAAAAGATACACAACACTACATACAAGTGATATAATCTAGTACCGGTATAATATATCAAGTGCTATTTTATATGTTTGTGTGCCACCAATAACCTAGACTTTGTCCATACTAACGTGCTAATAAATTTCATTTTATTACAACATATAACCTTCAGAATCCACTATGGTTACGTAAAATGTCTTTTTCTTGTTATAAACATTACATAAACAAGCAGGGTTAAGGAAGAAAGAAAACATGATCAGGACTGAATATTTTTAAACTATACAAAATTACTGATTAACAATAACAGACACTTTTATAATATTAACATCGTGAAGAAGTTATTGTTAATCAGTGATTATACAAGTGTTAAAAGAGGGTACCAAGCAATGTAGAATATACAAAATTAACTAAAGAACAGCTCTAAACTAATATCAGAATAGAAAATGATTTCCAATACCGAATTCTTATTATTAACCAACTTGTACATATGGGACAGGGGCAGCTCTACAATAAGAACTGCAGAGCTGCAAAACCGCCATTCAAATGGACCTGAAAAAATTAAAAACGTAAAACGTGCTTTTATATAATCTAGTTCATTGTTTCATTTATTTTTCCAATTCATTCTCCTTCGATTCGAGATTTTACTGTCTGTAGGAGCCTTGAACTGCTCGAGAATTTTAGCTGTAGTGTACTTTTTGGATCTGTGATCGGCAGTTCCTGAAGCTTAACGTAGGGTAGTCGGCAGCAGAAAACTGGTTTTCTTCACCGTCCCATAAGACTGCATTAGAGCTGCAACCGAAGCAGCTCTCTCCGAATATACAAAAGAACCGTCAACACTCTTATTTCTTTATGACCTGCGTTAGAACACACAGGCTTCTGGACTACTGTATATCATTACAGTTCCAGTGTGTTATAGTACTGTGGGTGGTGTGATGTGATTAGTCAGTGTGTCTAAGGAAATATTTTATATTAAAAATTAATGAAATGAAAACCTAATCGACCAACCCTTTTCGAAATTTCTTCTTCTTCTTCTTTTCTATAGGCACAAGCCTGTTTGTTTACACACACTACGTCAATGATGATTACGTCTCATTCCATCTCTTGAGAGGTCTGCCCACTTCTCTTTTTCCCCTAGGGCGTAGGTTCTTTGCTGCCTTAATAAGTCTCGTGTTGTCAGTTCTATCCACATGGGAGCTCCATTCCCTTCTCCTCGTTGTGATGAAAGTCTCAACATCTATAATATTACATTCCTTCCTAACATCCTGGTTCCTAACTCTGTCAAATCTTGTTTTGCTTACTATGGTTCTTAAAGTATTCATTTCTGCTGTTCTCATGAGTCGTTTCGTTTGGCTAGTATCTGCTCTTGTATCCGCTCCGTATGTCATTATTGGTCGTACACATGTTTTATAAATTTTTACTTTACTTTCTGTGTTTAGATATTTGTTTTTCCAGATGACATCTCGTAAGTATCCTGATATTCTCGATGCTTTAAAAACCTGAGTTCTTACTTCATCAATCAATCTACGAGAACTAGAAATGTGTATTCCAAGATATTTAAAATCCATAACCCTTTTCGAAATTAAAAGAGAAATTGAGGACCGTTTTTGCAAAACATGCTAACTGCAAAATTTGCAAAATTGAGATTTTGGTGGATTCATTAACATAAAGCAGGCCTCTACACGATGTTAAAGTTATCTTAGTAAAATTGAATTATTTCTCTTCATTGTAGTGTGTCAAAGTGTGATGGTTGCACCTATAACCTACTTGTCTTCATTCAGTTTTTTGTCTCTCCTGTAAAATTTAGATTTTTCAGTTACTAAGTTTTGCAAAAACGGTCCTCAATTGCATGTTAACTTAAGAAATTAGGACGTCCTACACAAAATTTAAATATTGAAATGTCTGGAAAAATTCGAGGAAATCATGTAGACTAGTCATTTTAATATCGAAATGTGTAATGGAAACGATTGGTTTTTTGCTGCGCTCATGAAAATGCTTTCTGTATTCTGTTTAGAGGAGAAAATACATGGACAAACATCGGAGTGAAGGATTTATTTAATTTGACTTAAAACTCTAGAAAAGCATGTGGGGCACATCTCCACTACGTGACTAGTTGTACCAGGTGGGAGAAGTGTAGCGCACGGATGGCTGGAGTACAATTTCGGGTGCACAGTCAACTTCGAGAAGGGGCTGTAATTACACGCGTTATCCGGTTTAGACGCAATAAACAGCATGCGTTTGCTAAATACACTATTTTTCATGCAGAACTGCCAACCTTTGCAACCGCGGGCCGCTACTGATATGAGGCATAAAGAAATAAAGACAATATTAAAAAAATTGTCCTATGATCAATTTCGGTTTCATAGCCATTTTTAGATTAAAAAAAACATGATTAATTTTGTTACTAAAAATTAATATAATTCACTTGCATAACTTGTGGATAAACTAATTCGTAGACACTGAATTATGAACAAAACCCGACCTAAAAATCGCTATACATAGACAGACAGACAAAATGAAATTGGTATACAGTATTCAAAACCATTCTTTTAGGCAGCCGTTCCTGAAAGTAGATCTTTTAACGATAGCTAAGCATGTAAAAAACTGACTATACGGTAGTATGTGAAAAGAACTTTTAACACTAGAGCAAAAAGTACTTTCAACTGTTTGCACTGAATGTCAATTATTTCCAACCAGATGTCACACAGCAGAAATTGCAACTGATCAATAAAGCAGTTCGGATAATTGCAGACCTACTTTTAAAAATAGCTGGTTTTTGTTAAAAAGCATATACAAATTAAATAAATTGCTTCAACAACTATTTTATTGATAATTACCTGAAACAATAATTAAGAATTAAATATAATTATAAAAAATAGGGATCGAAGTTGGCAGTTTATCACTTTGAAAATTTATTGTAAATGTGAAAGTCAATAAAGTTCTTCAAACTACTCTGATGTTTCATTTAGTCTACTGAATACGTAGAAAGTTCGTCATCACAAGAACAGAAAAAGCAATATGTCACAGAGCTGTATATATTCCAATTCTCATTTCTGGTCATGGGTTCATTGGTGAAAAATCTTCATCATATCACTCTCTATATTAATGTGACCAGATGTCCCGTTTTTAACGGTATTGTTCCTTTTTTTCAGCCTCTTGCTCCCTGTCCCGAGAAAAGTATGCTCGGGATGCCAAATGTCCCGTTTTTTTTAATTATGTCCTGTTTCTCTAAATATTTATTTTTATTTTATTTTATTTTATTTAATAATCACGTAAAACATTAATTTTACTGTTTCCATCAGATATCACTATAATGAATTCAATAAAGATCATGTTAATCACAAAATGTCGTTTCAAAAATGTGTCTTGCATGGACTTCTATAGTTTCCTGAAGGAAAGGCCAACACTTCTAGAACAAATTCACTCTTCAAATAAATATGATGCAGATTGTACAGTTCATCTTCATGGAGAAAGTTAAAATAGTTGAAAGTTAATATGAGGCAAACAATTTTGTTATGAAACAAGTTCACAATACAGTGACATGGATATAATGTAAGGTACAATTAACCTGAAGTACTACTTTTAAACAGGTAACTTAACCTAATTAATCCATACTAGTTGCAATATAAACAATTGTTAACAATGACTCAAGAGGTTAGGTACAGCTTACAGCAGTAAAATTTTTGGAAATATTCAATATTTTTTTCTCCATTACTGTATCTTGTAAAATAATGACAATTGGTAAGTGTAAAACACTATCCTTCTGTTATATGAAAAAAAAAAAAAATTTACGATTTAGAAAAAATTATTTATATACTTTTTTTTCAAAATTCAAAATAGTGGCAGTTTACTGTGCAGTGATAAAGCGTTGCCCTCAAAACTCATAAACTTGTTAATTTTTTCTCTCTCTTTTATTTTATTGCTGAAATTCATGTTCACAATATCATGCTCTTTCAACTACATTCCTCAATAAACAATATTTTTTTATCCATGACCATAACGAAAAACATACCTTTACTAAATACTTTTGCGTTTGTAAAGTAGGCTTTTATTCAACATTACTTTATTTCACTAGTGAGATAAAGACTTTACCTCACAGTTTGAACTTTATCTCACAGTTCATTAGTATTTTCTTAGTACCCGGGTACACACATATACTTTTCCATTGAACTATTACTCAAGAAGTTAATATATTAGTTACTAGATGTCACTACCTCTACTTCTTTATTACCATTTCTTAAATATACATACACTCAATCTCCTTCTCTTTTCTCTATCTGCTACGTCGTAATTTGTACATTACATCCATATCTAATATGCATCTTTTTAAAATTTTGTAATAATTTACCTTTTGGGATGCGAGGAGACTTGAACCTACGAAGTTGGGTTTATAGGATTTTAAAACAACACGCGTTAGCCAACTGAGCTAAACAGACACGATGATTAATTAAGTTTTAATATTCCTCTTAAGTTTACAGAAGTAAAATGTGAAATTATTTTAATCACATTAGTTCCGTGAACACTTCTAAATAATCCCTGAAACTTCAAAAGACGAAAATACACGTTTAAAGTGAAAAATATATATTAAAATTATATAATTAATTATAATTTGTTATTTATCCAACGCCTTAGATACCATTCTTTACTAATCATGGCCTCCTACATCATGACCTACCTAGTAACGTATTGATTCTAAAATCCATGCCATGGTATGTGATTACATGACGACTTATTTTCGACATATTTTCTTTTATAAAACATAATTTTTCGTTATGGTCATGGATAAAATTACGTATGGTACTTGTGAGCGTGATCTTTATTGCACTCGTGTAATTTAAGCACTCGGCTGACGCCTCGTGCTTAAATCTTTCCACTCACGCAATAAAGATGCACTTACCTCACAAGTACCATAAATAACTATTAATTTTGTGTTAAAAGGAAGCACTGATATTTGACCATTTTTTAACTGAATTGATTTTTTATCAATCTATCAAAGGTACAGAAGTGATCTTTCATCACATTGTAGATATGACATGCATAAATACACACAAAATATTTCACCACAGAATGTTGTATAGTTTTTGAGTTATGAGGGAAACACTTCATCACTGCACAGTGAACTGAATTTTGAAAACAAAAATGTAGATATTTTTTTTTAAACCGCAAAAATATTTTTTTCATATAGCAGAAAGACAGTGTCCTACATATACTAATTTTCATTATTGTAAAAGATACAGTAATGGAGGAAAAAAAATGTTGAATATTTCCAAAATTTTACTGCTGTAAGCTGTACCTAACCCCTTAAGCCAAGTATCCATGCTACTCTACCTATTATGTACGTGCATAATAATTAAAACCTAGTTACTGTAAACAGTGTAGTACGATATTTATTACTTTAAAATAAATTAAACTAGACCATATTGCTCACTGACATTATATAAACACAAGTAATAACGAATGTTTAGATAAAAAAAAATGTATTTAAAAATAGGCTTAAGGACTTTACTAATAGACGGTAGTATATTATACACACTAGTTAAAGGGTGTAATTGATATCTTGTTATTTGAAGTGTTCTATCAGTGAGGAAGTGTGTTGTGTCAGTGAAGTGTGTAGTGACAGTGAAGTCTATTGTGTAAGTGAAGTGTGTTGGTGTTAGTGAAGTGGCTGTGCAAAGTATTCGAAAAGTGAAATGGTTAGAAGGTTAGTGAAATCAGGTTACTTGACAGCGAAATAAGTGTAGTGCCGAAAGGTACTTGTGCAGATATGAACCTGTCAGATTCGTGGGTCTTAGTTCGAGCTTAGGGTTAAGATGCAAATTAGATTTAAGTTACTTTAAATGTTATTTTAAGTGACCATGCTTCATTTTAATTTAGAATGCCCCTTGTTATTATTATTATTATTATTATTATTATTATTATTATTATTATTATTATTATTATTATTATTATTATTGTTTTTATTAGTTGTGTTTATTATTAATTGTCATTATTGAGTATAATTAATTACCACTGCCACTGGGTATATACCCATTTGCAGTTTGAATAAATGCATACATACATACAAAATATTGATTCATGTCAATTTTAATAAGTGTCCTGTTTTTTTTATTTTGTAAATATGGTTACCCTACTCTAAATCTCTCCAAATTTTGATAAAGTCGTTAAGTTACACCCTGTATAGCGTTTACCAGTACCAGTACGTCTGTTTATACAATGCATCTATCACCATTTAATAGGTGCTTATTTTGCATTATAACTAGCAATATAGGGAAAGAACCGAGCATAATAATGGGTTTGCAAATAAACCAGTATTGGTAACCAGTTTTGTCACTCTTGGGTTAATCTGTGAAGAAAGGCATATCACAGACAGATAAAAGCAATTTCCTCACTATGGGTTTATGGTAATCAAGCGTGCATCAATGATTATATTCCAGCAAGGATATGTAGATAAATATAAATACTTTAAAAGCAAGCAAATTAAGGCAAGTATATATCACAATAGGCCTATGTTCTATAAATATGTAGGTGTATTAATATTTATCTTCATTATATGAGAAGGAATAGGAACTAATCCACAAATTTTATTCCCAACACAAACAAGAAATTCAATTGAATGATTACAAAATTTGCCCCCTGCAGAACACAGTTATTCAGAATTACCAACAATTGCGTTTAATACAGGGTGTTTCAAAAATACGGGGAATAATTTCAGATATGTATTTCCCACATGTAGACAATCAAAATAGTTCATTACAACATGTGTCCAGAAATGCTTCATTTCCGAGTTATGGCCTTCACAACATTGAAATTCACCGGAACGTTTTTCTTTCCGCAGGTCGTTCTCATTACAGAAGATGTTCAAAATGTCCACCTCCTGCTTGAATACAGACCTCACATCGATGTCTCATTGACCTGCGAACACGATCCCAAACTCCAGGAGTATTGCGTATGTCCTCAGAACATGCCACAATTCGATTCCGAAGGGATTCCAAATCAGGCACTGTACTTCTGGAGTTGTAGATCTTGGTCGTCCCCTTCCCAAACCAGGAGAGTTAAATTTTCCATACTCGCACAGACGGTAATGGAGACGTACAAATGTCTTCCGATCTGGACATCGTCGCTGTGGGTATCTCTCCTGGTACAAACGACGAGCCAGCGCAGCATTGCCATCCGCCTTACCGTACATGAAGTGTATCTCTGCCAGCTCTTGATTTGAATACATGTCACACAGTCTAACGCCTACACAACACTGAATGTAACCTTCACCTCGGAATGAACTGTCAGAGTACCCTCTTAATGTCTCCTTTGACGGCAACGACCTGCGGAAAGAAAAACGTTCCGGTGAATTTCAATGTTTTGAAAGCCATAACTCGGAAATAAAGCATTTCCGGACACATGTTGTAATGAACTATTTTGATTGTCTACATGTGGGAAATACATACCTGAAATTATGCCCCGTATTTTTTAAACACCCTGTATAATTAAAATGGGATAGAATGAATACATCTTCTGCTTTGCTGCAGTAAGTTTAAGCCATTCTAAGAGTTTACTAAATGAAATCTCTGTATGTGTCGCTGAAATATATATTTTTAGATTTGCCACTGCTAAAAGATCTTTTAATGCTGGGCAAGTGTGTTGAAAGTTAAATACAATAAATAATGTTAAGAAGTTCAATCTTATGACTTATCAACTTAATATTAACATTAGTTAATACATCTTAAATATAAATAATGTATAAATGTTTTTGCCTTTTACGGCATCATCAGATATCTAAATTACATAGTGGAATTTTTGTCTTCTCTTACAATAAACTATCAAATTGGTGTTATAATAATAAGTAATAATATGTAATAATGACGCACAAGTTTTATGTATTCTTTTGTTATTTTTTTCAACAAAAAAAATACATAAAACTCGTGAGTCATTATTACATATTATTACTTATTATTGTAACACCAATTTGATGGTTTACTATAAGAGAAAACAAAAATTCCACTATGTAATTTAGAAATCATAGAAGCAAATTGTATCCGATGATGCCATAAAAGGCGAAAACGTTTATACATTACTTATATTTAACATGTATTAACAAATGTTAACATTAAATTGATAAGATTGAACATTTTAACATTAGGTATTTATTGTATTTAATAACAGACTTATCTGAAAATCAAAACATGAATTGTGTTAAAAGTTGACTATTATTTATAGCAGCTTGCAAAAAGTACTTTTAACACTAGTGTGAAAAGTATTTTTAACAGTGCCTTTCAACTGTCTGCACCGATATCAATTGTTTTCCACCACATAGGCCTATTACATGACAGCAATTGCAACTAATCAATAAAGTGATTCAAAGTTTTAAAAGTGGCATTTTTGTTAAGAAGCGTACACAAATTTTATTAAATAAACTGTTTCAACAACTATTTTATTATAACTATATGAAACAATAATTAAGAATTAAATATAATTATAAAAAAATAGGGGTCACCTGGCTTTGAACTGGGGACCTCTCAACCTGCAGTGAAATGCTCCACTACTAAGCTATACCATCGCTTGCTATTAATGTCAAAGTTTCACTATTACAATGAGAAGGAACACAGCAGTGGAGAAGTCGGAGGAATTGCCTCTATACCGGCATGGACAAACAACTGTCTAAAAAGATAGTGTACGAAACACATGTTAAAAACTATTTTATTTTGTTCGCAGGTTTACTCCATTCGGTCTCTAATCTCGTTTTGCACATTTCCTTACTCACAAAATAAAATGAAATTTTTAACATTTGCATCATATAACTTTTATACAGTTCACAAATTATTTATAAATTATAAGAATTAATGGCAAATCCAAGTCAGTACAGAAAATGAAGAAAATATGGTTGCCAAATCATGTAAGCATCAAGTATTGAAATGACTGCATTGTTTCTTTGGGTATCTATTACCGTAATGCAAAACAAAATACAGGTTTACTAAATAATAAAACTAGTGTCTAGAAGATGACACACAGTTTCTCATTACATATTAATGTGTTTCAGGATAAATCAGTTACTATTAATAAATGACATTAGAATTGATATATTTACTCGCATAATTTTCCCATTTTTTTTTTAATGCGGACGCGAAAAATCGATGGAGGCCGGAAATTACGCAATATTACAAAATATAGGAAATAAACTGGTCATAAATAATATCAAACAAATCGTGTACTATACAAGTCAAGCTTTCAGGCATAACTCCCTGTAAAGTTGATTTGAATAATATCGAAGGAAAAAAACCAATGCTCTACCAACTGAGCTACCCAGGAACTCTACCAGACACCGATCAAATTTTTCCCTCTATATCCACAGACCTCAAAGTGGGCTGACAACCGTCAAGCAACCAACAATGAGTGCACACTAACTCTATGTGACTTAAATTGTGGTTTTCTGTTAATGAACAGTGACATACTGTATATTATACAAATCAACCACAATTTAAGTCACACAGAGTTAGTGTGCACTCATTGTTGGTTGTTTGATGGTTGTCAGCCCACTTTGAGGTCTGTGGATATAGAGGGAAAAATTGGATCGGTGTCTGGTAGAGTTCCCGGGTAGCTCAGTTGATAGAGCGTTCGTACGTTTAATCAAAGGTCCCGGGTTCGATACCCGGCTCCGGAACAATTTTTCCCCTCGAAATTATTCAAATCGTGTACTAATCAGATTAATTTTTAATACTGAATAACTACAAGTATATATACAATTTCAGTAACCATGGGTAGTTTTGTTTTACCAATGTATGTTGGTTCTTACTTACAAATGGCTTTCAGAGAACCCGGAGGTTCATGTCCACCCTCACATAAGCCCATCATTGGTCTCTATCCTGAGCAAGATTAATTCAGTCAATTCTGATAATCCGACTTTGATTAACCTCAGATCATGGTGTTAAAACTTCATGTTAAATATTCGCAACAAAATTGACTTACTAAATAATTACAAAAAGAAAATAAAGGTAAGCTTACATGCAGTTTACATTCCACTGCTTTCTAAAGACAAATCCAGATCATCTTCCACGTCGTCAGAGAAATTAGCGACGATTTTCACTACAAAAAGGGTGGATAATGATCTCGAATTTTCCATACGAATTTTTACGATATGTACTTTGAATTTTCACAAAAGGCCTGCTAAAGAAAATGGGGCCTTTCAATTATTTTTTTTTAATGGTTGAGGGAAAAATGCCACAAGGAAAATAAAATTCTAAATAATACGACTAAAATATCTTGGGGAATGGAAATTATGCCAGCAAGAAAATTATGTGTGTAAATACAGCATGTGGTTTTTACTAGTGTTTTCTTTTTTGGGCTTTTGAACCTAAAAATTATTAAATACCTGAAGCACAATAACATACCTCATTACTGATGCTGTTACTTTCAATACTGACATTTGTGATGCATTAAGTCCATCTGTAATAATATATCGTATTGTAATGTCGTGATCTAAGCCATCATCGAGATGAATTTGAGGAGCTATGATAGGTATCGAAATCTCGTTTCGAAAACCAGCTAAAGTGCTGATGGAGGGGAAAAACGTGTCAACACATGTTATCTCTATTCTGTTGGATGATCGCTCACCTCTGCTGAGACATGTGGACGTGAAGGCAACAGTCCGCTGATCAGCCTTGGCCCTTCATGGGCTGTAGCACCAAAGATTACCGGTACTTGTTAATATCTGGAATAACACAAAACATCTCAAAGACTACAATCGTAACATAAAGAATATTTCAGAATGTGATGTTTAATGATATTAGCAACTTCACGTTTACAATTTAAAATGCGTCTACAGCATGGCTAGTACTGAACAATATAAAAAGATAAAATGTTTTGCATTTAAAATTTTAAATGCAATACTGAAAATTATTTTGCAGTATTCATTTAGTCAGCACCTTTTAGGTCCCTCTAATGCATATCTCCAACGTATTTTCCTTTACTCCTACACAGGGAAGATCCCCTATCAGGTATAACTACAAAGCAAGGCCGTCAACCTTCAGTAGACTGTCATAACTGATAACAAACAAGTTATATGTCTCAACACGCAAACTTATGACGGACAACCTAAAGAATTTCAACAGTATTTTTCTTTTGAATAAAGTGATGTAAAATATAACACAATACCAACACATTATACGTAATAAATCCAGATAACTATGTGCAGGTGGATAAAAAATAAGAAAACAAGATCAATATAGTATTTCTCAAACACAGAAGAAAAGTCCTTCTCTTTCTTTCTTAATATATTTTCAGCTTAAATATGAAACTGGTGCTTGAGAACACGTTGTAATATGGCCTGGAGTCCACACCTGTGGAGTAACGGTCAGCGCATCTGGCTGCGAAACCAGGTGGCCCGGGTTCGAATCCCGGTCGGGGCAAGTTTCTTGGTTGAGGTTTTTTCCGGGGTTTTCCCTCAACTCAATACGAGCAAATGCTGGGTAACTTTCGGTGCTGGACCCCGGACTCATTTCACCGTCATTATCACCTTCATATCATTCAGATGCTAAATAACCTAGATGTTGATACAGCGTCGTAAAATAACCCAATAAAAAAAAATTTTAAAGTAAAAGAAAATATGGCCTGGAAAAACCAAAGTACCCAGGGGAAACAGGAGTATCCCGCGAAAACCTACCACCTAACAAATTTTGTCCACCACAAATTCCCATTGGAACCACCGGAATTTGAACCCAGGTTGCCAGAGTGGAAATGTGACACACTAGCTATTCAGTTAATGGTTAGTGGGGCAAATTAATATTATCTACAGTAAATACCAAGGTTCTGTTACTTTTGAGGAATGAAATATAAATAAATTGTTAACTGCCTCCCATTGGAGGTAGCCCAGAAGACTCAGTATACTCTCCCACATGAATTTTAAAATATTAAATGTTTACATAAATTTGTTGACAGAAAATTAAAATAAACATAATGAATTACAAAGTGAAGAAAAAGAAATTAAACAGAGTGAATATGATGACTCAGAATTTGGCAAGAGTGTTTCAAAACTGAAGTTATGATGTCAGTAGTGTCAGTGGTAGTTCAAAAGTCTTCCTGAAGCTTTCAAAGAACTTGGGAATCACACCACGAGCTCCAATAAGAAGACCAATCACCTCAATGTCTTCAAGCTGGTATTTTGCTTTGAAGTAATCAACTGTTGGCAGATAAATGTTGATCTTTTCTTGATTGACATCCTCCGGCTGGCTACTCCCCGTTTCAATCCTTATGGTAGGATCAATTATATATCCTTTCTTGGTAGTCTGGGAGTACGCTATGATGTCAATAAGTCTAGAGGAGCCATTTTATAAAATAATAGTTACATTTATAAACGTTTTTAGTTAGTGATCTTCTTAATGTCCAAACATATTGTATTGTGTACAAAATAGGTACAGTAAACGGACATCCACTTACCTGGGATGGCAGCATAAGAGAGAAGAACTAAATGGTTTTGTATCGAAGAAAAGTGTTTTCTTAAAATACAAATATACAGGGTGATCCATTTGAGAACACATAAAATAAAAACGTGATAAAATTAGAGCTGTTGCTATTTATTGTTAAATAATTTGTACATGCATTCTAGAAGAATGGGAGTTTTGTTCAAATTAGACCTCAACGTGCCCACCATTACCAACATGACACAGTTCATATCTTTAGGCTAATTCCTTCCATGTGTGGTCTAACATCTCAGAGGTAACTTTCTCAAAAGCTGAGAAAATCTTTGTTGTAAGATTATGAATATCCCTGAGTCACTGTGTATACATATCATTCTTCACAAAACCCCAGAGAAAGAAAGTGGGTGGTGTCAAGTCTGGGGAATTTGGAGGCCACAGAATTGGTCCTCCTCGACCACACCAGTTGTTGCCAAATGTGTCATGCAGATAATCACGGACGTCTGTTGCCCAATGAAGTGGTGCACTATCCTGTTGGAACACAATACCAATATTGTTTTCCTATTGCAGTTGTGGTTCGAAAAAGTTTTTCAACATGTCCAGGTATGGTTCTGATTGAACTGTTTCCTCTACGAAGATAAACGGGTCATACAGATTATAGCAACTTAGTGCACACCAAACAAACTTTAGGACTAGCTCATTTCAGTTCATATGAGAATGAGGATTTTCACGTCCTCATAATATGATTGCATTATGAGTATTCACTCACCCACTGACATGGAAGGTTACTTCCTCAGAAAATATCCATCTATTCAAAAAGCATTTTGTTTATTCAGTCATTGCTAAGTAACTTCTTTTGTTTCTTTTGCGATAACAATGATTATACAAAACTCCCGTGCTTCACAATGTAATTGAAATGAATTCTACAGCACCCCCATTATAAATTTTATAGTAATTTTATTTTATGTCTTCTCAAACGGATCAGACTGTAGGCCTACTACTACACATGTAATTGTTCCTTTTAAAATTGTTTGGTTTGATGATTTAGCTTGATACTGTTGTTCACTGAAGCAAGATGTTGGTGTCTTAGTTCGTCTAGTGATTTTATTTTTGTGCTCAGCAGGGACGAATGCTAGTCACGAAAGTTAGGCTTGCTCTTTTATCCATAGAGGAAGATGGGAGGATATAATAATTCATAATTAATAAAAATAATCAGACCCACATAAGTAATTTATTTTATAATTATGAAATCATTATGAGTCATGGATCATATTCGCTTATCAGATGTAGAAGTTCGATATGATGTAACAAACATGGCCAACAAAACAGTTTATCTAGTTTTTTTCGACCCTGCCAACCAATGCACATTGTTGTATTGAGCTGCACTGAACGAGCGCACATATTCTCTATAATGTCTGTCTTCTCTTGAGGAATCCTTCGGGAAAATGAATTTAATAATAAGGTTTCAATGCCACACAATTCCGAACTCATTGCAGTACTTCAAATTAATGTTTAAGAATTGTAGTCCCGACGCTGTTATTTCCGGATTGACTCCACCCCTTTGCTTACGTCTTAGAAAGTAAAGGCTCTATAAAGTCTAGGTAGGTAGTATCGTTCGCCATTTTTGTTCTCACATTGCCGAGCTATGGAATCTATTTGCCACACCGTTAAACATTATCATGTCGTAGCTCCTATGATAATAAATCAAATGTAATGTAATTCAGCAAATAATTGAGCGGCAAATAACGTCTTCGTGTGCTTTCTGCGAACGCCAAAAAAAGAGCTAAAATGGCGGGCGATTATATTAAGTATTTATCGAGCCTTAAGAAATGAATCAGCGAATCACAAGACGTACACGTTTAAATGTAGCCGACCTGCAACGCGATTGGCTGCCGGAAATTAGAGCGACGGGACTATAATATTACATGCAGCAGCTAACACATGCATTCCGCTCATACAATTACATTCCACCCGCAAATCACAGCACATTTCCGCTGTCAGTACTGATCTGTGTAACGTTAAATAGTCGTTGGTGTAGCTCTCGGACCAGAGCTTCAAACAACACATAACAGAAGCATGTGCTCCTAGGACGGACTAAGGAGGAAGGCACTTGCGCGCACATCATATTTCGCTGTTTCAACGTCTTTTCTGTAGCTCCTAGAAACGAGCAAGCGTTGCGATACTTGCGGCGTGCAACCTGCGGATGATATTACGCCTATACAGTATTCCAAAAATCAAAATAAATTTTAATGTACGTAATCCCATTTTGAGAAATACATATTCTACGAAAATATTGGGCTTGCGCAGCAAGCATAGCATGCCCGGAGAAATCACCCCTGGTGCTCAGCATGGATAAAAGTGACAGCTGTCAGGTTCGCAATTATCTAGACAACTTCCCGTTATGTTTATAGAAAGTTTAAGTAATATTGCTTTTTTAATTGTTTATTTTACGACGCCTTGTCAACTGCTATGGTTATCTAGCGTCTGAATGAAGTGAGGGTGATAATGCCAGCGAAATGAGTCCAGAGTGGAGCACCGAAAGTTACCCAGTATTTACTTTTAAAGAGTTGAGGGAAAACCTCGAAAAAAAAAACCTCAACCAGGTAACTTGTCCCAACCAGGATTTGAACCTGGACATGTTAGTTTCACGGTCAGGCATGATAATCGTTACTCCACAGTGGTGGACTGTAATAATCTTACATAGTATACTGTGTGTTCTTAATAAAATTTCGTAAGACTTGTGTGATCCTGTATAATATGAAAATTGGAAAACAAATTCAGTTCCTTGTGATTCGATTTTGAACAACTTTTATTCTATATTGTTAAGGATAGATTATTTCATCAATGTTGAAATTCAAAATCAGAAAATTTAGCAAACAAGATTTACTGTATATTTCAAAACATGGATTATTAGTGTTAAAATTCAAAAACAGAAACATTAGCATGTATAGCATAGGTTAATTTACAATTTTTCATATAGAGAGATTCTTATCTATAGAAGACAATGACTATTGTTTAGATTTATCTATTAAATTATTGAAAACCATGGATTCGGTAAATTTAAATTCAGTTTTTAAAAGATTAAACTTGTCAAAGTTTGTTTCTGTTTAGTCAACTGCTCGAAGACAGGTTGGAACCTCATAAGTGACACCAATAAGACATCACTCGTAAGGCAGCTAAGCCAGGAGATAATGAGGTATGGTGGCTAGTTGCTTTCCCCATCTATTGTATACATCGCTGATTAGTTAACATATGACACTAAATCAGACTTGTCATAAATAGTATAAAATTAAACTAAATTAGGTCAGATGCATCTCCTAGAAGTAGGATTCTCAATTTCAGACGGGAATTTCACTTCTTTTAGGCCACATATTTAATTCATTGCCCACCAGGGTTATAAAAGTATGGGACACCTACTTCTTTAGCCTAAAATTAAACTAAAGTAGGTCAGATGCATTTGATGTCCTACCAGAAGGGAGATTTTCAGTTTCACATAGAAATTTCCCTTCGTTTGAGCCACCTATTTAATTAATTACCCATCAGGGTTATAAAAGTATGAGACACCTACTTGTTTTTAGCACAAAATTAAACTAAAGTATGTCACATGCATCCGAAGTCCTCCCGGGACGAGGATTTTCAGTTTCAGACGGGAATTTCCCTTCTTTTGGGCCACATATTTAATTCATTACCCACCAAGATTATAAAAGTATGAGACACCTACTTGTTTTTAGCACAAAATTAAACTAAAGTAGGTCACATGCATCCGAAGTCCTCCCGGGACGAGAATTTTCAGTTTCAGACGGGAATTTCCCTTCTTTTGGGCCACATATTTAATTCATTACCCACCAGGATTATAAAAGTATGAGACACCTACTTGTTTTTAGCATAAAATTAAACTAAAGTAGGTCATATGCATCCGAAGTCCTACCGGGAGGAGGATTTTCAGTTTCAGATGGGAATTTCCCTTCTTTTGGGCCACATATTTAATTCATTACCCACCAGAGATATAAAAGTACGGGACACCTACTTCTTTTAGCATAAAATTAAACTAAAGTAGATCAGATGCATTTGATGTCCTCCCAGAAGGGGATTTTCAGTTTCAGATGGAAATTTCCCTTCTTTTGGGCCACCTATTTAATTCATTACCCACCAGAGATATAAAAGTACGGGACACCTACTTCTTTTTAGCATAAAATTAAACTAAAGTAGATCAGATGCATTTGATGTCCTCCCAGAAGGGAGATTTTCAGTTTCAGATGGAAATTTCCCTTCTTTTGGGCCACATATTTAATTCATTACCCACCAGGATTGTAAAAGTATGTGACACCTACTTCTTTTAGCATAAAATTGAACTAAAGTAGATCAGATGCATTTGATGTCCTCCCAGAAGGGGGATTTTCAGTTTCAGATGGAAATTTCCCTTCTTTTGGGCCGCATATTTAATTCATTACCCACCAGGATTGTAAAAGTATGTGACACCTACTTCTTTTAGCATAAAATTGAACTAAAGTAGATCAGATGCATTTGATGTCCTCCCAGAAGGGGATTTTCAGTTTCAGATGGAAATTTCCCTTCTTTTGGGCCACATATTTAATTCATTACCCACCAGGATTGTAAAAGTATGTGACACCTACTTCTTTTAGCATAAAATTGAACTAAAGTAGGTCATTTGCATCTGATGTCCTCCCAGGATGAGAATTTTCAGTTTCAGCTTCTTTTGGATCATATATTTAATTCATTACCCATCAGAGTTATAAAAGTATTGGACATCTACTTCTTTGAAAGCATTAGCTTCATGTTGTGTAAGTTTTACGTCATTTGCGTGTTCAGTTCAAGAACAATGTTATCTTACATATAAGTTGTTATACTAATGAACAAGTCGTTAGAATGAGTAAGTAGGTAGCTCTATGACTAACACGTATTTATGTAACAATCACTAACCTTGGATAAATAACATAACATAAGTTGCTTATATACCTGACTTCGAAAATACACAAGTCTGCACACAAGTAAAGAAAGTAAATGTACTGTCTTCATAACTCTGAAGACACAAAATGTTTGATATATAAATTTAAGGCTAACACGGAAAACTTCAATGACAGACAGTGATAAAGTTGGTTAATTGAGTTACTATCACCTCAAGAAATGACCTTCACGGACTTTCCAAAAGAGAGCTATTAGAGTCATAGTTCAAGTGTCTCCATCTATCAGCTGTAGGCCATTCTTAAAAAAATTACACGTCTTGCCATTATCCTGTATTTATATTTATGAAACCTTAAATTTTATCAAATACAATTTGTACAGCTTTCCTACAAATTCAGACACATGCCAGCACAATACAAGAAATAAAGATAATATTGTTATTGAAAGTTTTAAGGGGTTAGGTACAACTTACAGCAGTAAAATTTTGGAAATATTCAACTTTTTTTTCTTCATTACTGTATCTTGTACAACAATGAAAATTAGTATGTGTAAAACATTGTCCTTCTGCTATATGAAAAATATTTTTACAATTTAAAAAAAAAAATATATATATATATATATATATATATATATTTTTTTCAAAATTCAAAATGGTGGCAGTTCACTGTGCAGTGAAGAAGCATTTCCCTCATAACTCCAAAACTATCCAACATTCTTTGATGAAATTTTTTGTGTGTATTAATGTATGTCATATCTACGATATGATGCAAAATCACTTCTCTACCGTTGATAGATTGTCTGATAAAAAATATATTGATTTTTAAAAATGGTCAAATGTCAGTATTTTCTTCTGACACAAAATAAAAAAATTAATTCATTAAAGGAATGTAGTTGAAAAAGCATGATATTGCAAACATGAGTTTCAGCAATAAAATAAAGAGAGAGAACATGAAAAAGTTAATAAGTTTATGAGTTACGAGGAAAAGCTTCATCACTGCACAGTAAACGGTCACCATTTTGAATTTTGAAAAAAAAAAAATAAGTGTATATATATATATATATATATATATATATATATATATAATTTTTTTAAATCGTAAAAATATTTTTTTCATATAGCAGAAGGACAGTGTTTTACACGTACCAATTTTCATTATTGTATAAGATACAGTAAAGGAGAAAAAAAAGTTGAATATTTCCAGAAATTTTACTGTTATAACCTGTACCTAACCTCTTAACACAACTCTATATAAAAAATAGGTAGTTTCATTCATGCTCGTCTTCTTATGTACAGTACAATAGCCTACCAAATTATCTTAATGAAATATCTGCATATCAAAAATTTAAGAAAGCTCTTTACATAATTTTAATCAAAAACTGCTTTTACAGTATGAAGAATTGATTGAAAACTGCCATAGCTGAATAGAAAAAGAACGCCTTACTTCAAAACTTTCACTTCTCTTTCCCAGAAGTGATGTCTTCTCATGAAACTGACTCCAAACTGTTAAATGAAATGAATCAGTGAGTAGAAAAAGGGAATAACTACTTTGAACCCAACTTTTCAGAAAACAAAAAAAACTTTCTACAGCTTTTCTGTTAAGTTTGATTTAAATGTTGTCAACAGTAAAAATGTTCACTAATGTTTGTAGTATATATATTATTATCAAATTTTGCTCTATGCCTTGTTAATATTTGTATACAAGTTTTTTAAATTTTAAAACTTATTTCCTTTTTCCACTCAATAATCATACACTTACTTTATTAGCTTCCTAACCTCTCCTTCATGTTTTTTTCTTCTTTAAAAATGTATATAAATGATTAAATAGGTTAATAACGACTTCCACATTACAATTTTATGGAAAAAAATATACAGGATGAATCAAAAGTCTAGGACCATATAAATATCTTCTATATGCTTGATTTTCGATTACTATAGGTGTTATGAGTATTTGTAAGACCAAATGCTCTACCAGTGACACATTCGATTCTAGCTCTCAGCTATTTCAAAAGCCGCCATTTTGAATGCAACTTCGAAATTTTAAATAGAAAGGGGGTCAGTACTCAGAATCATGTGAAATTTTCTAAGAAAAACAATGGTGCAATCCGTTTTGAGATATCTCTAATCGTTTTCAATTTATTTAAAGATAACTGTAATAATGACAAAAACATTAGTTATTGCATCTACAGATATTTTGTAACATGGTACGGTACTAAGGAGGCTTTGGAAAAGGTGCCTTTATGCAATTCTGGTAATTAAGCTTTCCTGCTTTACTGTTCGGTTAATCTGTGATAGTTTCAGTGCATTGTTGTGATTATTTGAAGCTTTCCTGTAAGAAATTTCTTAATGGCATTATCTAAAGAAGAAAGAATTGATATCATTCTTCGTTCTGGTAGGTTAAGCCACAGAAATGTTGCAGCAGACTGAACGAACAGTTCCCTAGACATTAAAGTGGTCGACGTGGACCAGTAGAATTACCGGCCATGTCTCCAGATTTAACACCTCTTGATTTTTTCTTTTGGGATTACATAAAGAGCTTGGTAGGATGAAAAGAAAATTGAGAATGTGGAACATCTAATAAAATGTATCATTGAAGCCTGTGCTAAAATCACCCCGGGATTGCTACAAAATGTTCTATCCATATTCTCAATTTTCTCTTCATATATCAAGCTCTTTATGTAACCCCAAAAGAAAAAATCAAGAGGTGTTAAATCTGGAGACCTGGTCGACCATTCTACTGGTCCACGCCGACCAATCCAATATCCAGAGAACTGTTGGTTCAGTCTGCTGCAACATTTCTTTTGCTTAACCTACCAGAATGAAGAATGATATCAATATTCTTTCCACTTTCGATAATGCCATCACGAAAATCAAGAAATTTGTTACAGGAAAGCTTAAAATAATTACAACAATGCATTGAAACTGTCACAGGTTAACCAAACAGTAAAGAAGGAAAAGTTAATTACGAGAATAGTGTAAAAATACCTTTTCCAAAGCCACCTTAGTACTGTATCATGTTACAAAATATCTGTAGATGCAGTAACTAATGTTTGTGTCATAACTTGAAAACTATTATATATATATATATATATATATATATATATATATATATATATATATATATATCAAAACGGATTGCACCATTGTTTTCTCAGAAAATTTCACATGATTTTGAATACCTACATGACCCCCTTTCCCTCATGGTATGTGTAGAAAACAGACGTGTTGTTAGAAAGATTATGAATACAGAATATGTACATCCAAAACTTGCGAAGATAAAACATCATTCTCCTGTACAGGAATACAGGGAAGTGACAAGTTCTGCATGTAGTCCAATAATAGCCCAACAACATTTTCCCTTTGTTTACATGTATCAGTTACTTCATGTAGCTTATTATTAGTTTATTATAAAACTTTTTTCAATATTAGCTGTAATAGAACAGCCGAGTCAGCCCTGGCACAATCTTGAGTGGAAAAAGGGAACTACTACAGAAGTTATTTCCTTCTTCCACTCAACACAGAACATACATGAGATTTTACCCGGGTAAGAATGCTAGTAATATTCTCTTTTTCAGTTCATCCAATGGGTCTATCATTGAGGAACAAAATGGCTATCTCAGTTCAATTTAGCAAAAAAATGTAGTTATTCCCTTTTTCCACTCACCGGTTCAAATGTGATTCGTCTTGTGAAGTGTTACATCTGTTCTTGTGGTTGTTATTCTTAATAGGCCTATTGAAATTATTTATAATTAGTATTGAAATTTTGTATGTTGTATTTTAGTTAATGTACCGTACTATATTGTCAGGGTGGACCTAGGATCACTAAAATACTATAGGAAGGTGAAGCAGTTTTAGGAACAAGAAGAATATGTTAGACTAAATGCAAGGGAAGAGAGCGCGGGAATGGCTTGGTGGATATTAGGTATCTGGAGACTCAAGAATAGGAGAGGGAACGTAGAGAAGGATAAATGTCCTTTGTGTGGACTAGCTGAAGACGCAATGCATATTGCGTTAAAGTGTCAGGCAAAATGATTTGAGACACAGTTGGGTGGATAAAAAATTTCCACAAATAAACGCTATAGTAGCATATAAAAAAATGAATGTCACCTAAACGCAATCAATCTGCATAAATTAGGAAAATTTCTGTTTAGAGTTAAAATTAGATGGGAAGAGAAAGTCAAAGCTCTAACGGAGATGGAATTATAAATGTTGAGGAGTTACACGATAAGAAACTACGAAGAGTAGTCAATGACATAATAGAATAATTCTTAAAAGAGTAGGAGTTTTAAATAAAAGAGGTATACTTATTAGTTGATTATTATTATTACTTTTATCATTATTATTATTATTATTATTATTATTATTATTATTATTTTTTATTATTAGTAGTATTATTATTGTAAACAGAGGATACTTATAAGTTCAATTGCATTAATTTTTTTGTTATATTTGTATAGAGAGTGATGGCGAATTAAGAATTGGAATACATCTAATCCACCATGACGTGAACAATGATTGATGAAAAAATAAATAAATAAATAAATAAATAAATAAATAAATAAATAAATAAATATTGTCAGGGTGCGAATTAAGATTTCTGATGAGGGGTGGATGGAATCCTAGATAGAGAATACCATACATAAAATTATTATCGTCGTCGTCGTCGTCATCATCGTCATCGTCATCATCATCATCATCATCATCATCATCATCATCACAGCTCAACGCTTGGACGCACTGACTTACTTGTCTTGCATCTTGATCATAATAATAAATATATCCATGAGCAGGCTTAAGATAAGATGTGTAATTCCTAAGTTATTGATTGTTGTCATCTTGCCGGTGATGATAATACAGAAATATTATTTTCTTTATTCTTTATAACTTGTATTAAAACAATTATATTTCGTGAGGGGATAGAAGTATCCCTGGCAGGGATGTTAATATGAATTTATGAGAGGGGATAACTTTCCAACAGGGGGAAAATCCCCCCATACCCTCCTCCCCGTTAATTCGCACCCTGTACGTTGTATTTTAATTATGTTATAGCGTAGTAATTTTGTGTTACTTTTGACATGTCCCATATCATGTAAGTGATCAGTTGGACGCAATAAATGAATATGAATATTATTCTGGCAGTGTGAATAATTTCGTTTCTGATTATTAGGGCTAGGATTTTGATGAAATTGCATCTTTTATCTAATCCAGAAACATAGCCGCTTTAGTATTTATATGTTATGTGATAAACTGAGTGTTTTAAGACCTATTTGTTAGGGCATTTTTTTTTTGCATTTTTTGCCTGTTTCAACTCATAAGAGCATCTTTTGTTATTCGGATATTTTTGAGGCATTTTCATTTCATTTTGGCCACAAATCTCCATTATTAATATAAAATAATGTTTATTTCCTTTGATATTTTGTCTACATATTTTGTCCATTAATACCCTTTATTTTTTACTTGGTTATTTAACGATGCTGTATCAAATACGAGGTTATTTAGCGTCGATCGAGTTGGTGATAGTGATATGATATTTGGCGAGATGATGCCGAGGATTCGCCATAGATTACCTGACATTTGCCTTACGGTTGGGAAAAACCTCGGAAAAAACCCAACCAGATAATCAGCCCAAGTGGGAATCGAACTCGCGCCCGAGCGCAACTCCGGATCAGCAGGAAAGCACCTTAACCGACCGAGCTATGCCGGTGGCTAATACCTATTATTTTGTATAATATTTTAATCGTTTTTCTACACAAATATTGCCATTTTAACGTAGTACACCCCACGTAATGGATCAGCCCAACCATCCCTTCAATATAGACTCCTCTATACTTGCTAATTCCGTATAAGAGTGGCCTTGTGGTGGGCTACATGGAAACTACATCAGGTAAAATAATTAATTAAAGTGTACCACTTAGAAAAAATTATGTAAAATTAAATAAACCTAAATGTTGGTACTAGAATTTAATTTAATTACTATAGTCCCATCGCTCTAATTTCCGGCAGCCAATCGCATTGCAGGTTGGCTACATTTAAACGTGTGCGTCTTGTGATTCGCTTATGAAGACGTTATTCATTTCTTAAGGCTCGATAAATACTTAATATAATCGCCCGCCATTTTCGCTCTTTCGTTGGCGTTCGCACAAAGCACACGTGGACGTTATTTGCCGCTCAATTATTTGCTGAATTACAGTGTGTTTGATTTATTATCATAGGAGCTACGACATGATGTTTAACGGTGTGGCTAATAGATTCCTCGTATGGTAGCTCGGCAACGAAACAACAAAAATGGCGAACGATACTACCTACCTAGACTTTATAGAGCCTTCACTTCCTAATATGTAAGCAAAGAGGAGGAGTCACGCCGGGAATAACAGCGTCGCGACTTTAGTCTAAATATTAAGTAGCACAAAACTCCTTTTCCTACTAAGGCAATTTTAGAATGTAAGATCAATTTTTAGGGCATTTTTAAGGGCATTTTTGAAAGATTTTTAAGTCATAAATGCATTGTTTTAGGACTTTTTTTTAATGATTTATAGGTCATTAAAATCCTAGCCCTACTGATTAGAGATCAACTGTAAGACAAAACTCTTATCCTCAGAGACTAATATCCTCACCTCTGCTCATATATTTTATATATATATATATATATATATATATATATATTATATATATATATATATTTCAACCAGGAACGAAAATTCCCTCTGCCTCCACTGTATATTATTAAAAATGACTTTGTGAATATATTTATGCTATAGGACTGTCATATCTATTCCAACTCTGAAAGGACACTGAAAAGGAGCAGATAAAGGGTCTATGTCAGGGCTGCCAAACTATGGCCTCGGGCCATATCAGACTGTCAAGGCTTTTAAGCGGCCCTCCTTTGTTCTTGTAAAAACATAACATATTAAATTACTAGCGATTTTAGAGTTTTATCTCTTGAATGTTTCAGTGTGACTCAACAATGAAACGTAGCCTGGTTGCACACAGGGCCTGATTTAGGCAGGAGTCTATGTTGCCTCTGCTCTGGGCCTCAAAATCCAGGAACAAGCTTGTTTTAAATGAATTATCCAAATGAAATACACAACAACTCTGCCAATTGAAATCAGAATTGAGGAAATAACTAATTACGTAATTAATGTTAGAAAATACATAAAAAATCACTTCATTATTTTAAGTTTAGAGTGATAAGCTGATTGTAGAGTTTAATGTGTTCAACTTGTAAAAGTTGGCTACCTTGTACAGATTATTCAAATTGTAACAGTGTAACAGTAGGCCTATTTAAACAATTAATAATGAATTCAGCAGCCAAAGTCAACAACACTGTCAGTTCTCATTGTATTGAATGTTAAACCAAGTGCTAGTCCTTGTGTTCCTGGCAGGTTACCTACACTGGTGGCCATAATTCTGGAAACTTTTTGTTTTTGTACTGCATTATTATAACACCTGCATTGATTCATTGATTTATACAATTGAAAATGTTACTCGTGACTGATTCGTTAATTATGGGGTTATAATAAAGGTATTATATTAAATCCTGAATACTTTAACAATAAATAATCATTTCTATGTGGGAAATTATGTTCTTGTCGTTTAGAAGAGTTTCTTTGATCTTTCAATGCTAATCGACAAATCTGCTTCACATCTCTTGGACTTACTTTAGGTTTTCTACCAGTCCTAAGTGTGCCTTTACAAGATTTAGTGGATTTGTACTTCTGTCATAGGCCTACCTTCTGGATGCCAGACACTGTAGCACCATTACCAAGTTTTCTTGCAATTTCCTTGAATGTGCAGCCTTCTTCTCGAAGCGTGACTGCCCTAGAAGGTGTCCAGTCCTTTCGTGGATCCATTGTGATAAAATGATCAATAAAAAATTTGTTGTAAAGCAATCAGATGTTAACCTAACGAAATCTTAAGTCAGACTAATGATAGAAACACACTAATAATGTCCACATTTTATGCTAACAGTGCTCAACAATGCTTCTACCGATGAACAATAATCTTAAAATCAAAAATGGGCCAGTTTTTATTACAGTAAATAATGGGAAATTATAATGAAATCTGAAATTAATATTTAGATCTTAAACGACAAGAACATAATTTCCTGTCGACTTGGTTGGCAAGTTGGTATAGCGCTGGCCTTCTATGCCCAAGGTTGCGGGTTCGATCCCGGCCAGGTCGATGGCATTTAAGTGTGCTTAAATGTGACAGGCTCATGTCAGTAGATTTACTGGCATGTAAAAGAACTCCTGCGGGAGAAAATTCCGGCACATCCGGCGACACTGACATAACCTCTGCAGTTGCGAGCATCGTTAAATAAACCATAACATTTAAACATAATTTCCCACATAGTAATGATTATTTATTGTTAAAATATTCACGATTTAATATAATACCTTTATTATAACCCCATAACTAACGAAACAGTCATGAGTAACATTTTCAATTGTATAAATCTGTGAATCAATGCAGATGTTATAATAATTCTGTACAAAAACAAAAAGTTTCCAGAATTATGGCCACCAGTGTAATTTTTGTTAATATAGGACTATTATCGGTGTGTAGTGGTAGTGTTAAAGAGTTTTTATAGGAATGTCCAAAATTAAAAATGGAATTCCCAAGCAAATTTGAGTTAGGTGCCACAAAAGAAAACAGAAAGATATTGAAATTCAACAACAGGAAAAACAATGCCGATCACTGAGAAAGTATGTTTCTTCAGATGTTACTAGCAGTAATTCTCCTTCACACACAGAGATCTCTAGTTTCAAAAATTAAGAATATTTTAACACAGACTAATGAAGATGTTGACATACAGAGACAACAATCCGCCACAGCTACTAAATTGTGGAGAGTCAAGGTATTTTTTGTATAAGTCTAAACCAGAATCTAGGAAAAATGAATATTCCTTTTAAAGTCCTAAATTACGGCACAGGTACTACAACCAATACAATCAGCTCTGACCCTGTCTTGTGGCCACATTTAATCACTGATATCTTATGAGATCAATTTATTTTTAATTCCTCCTCAAAATAGAGAATTAAATACGTGGTGAAAGGAGAAGGTGACAGAATTTAAAATAAAATGAGACAGGTCTAGTCATATATGAAAATAAGGGACCTCATGAAGAAAATTATGGTTTGGGCCTCTGAAATTGTAGATCAGGCCTTGGTTGCGCGTGGAACAATTAATTAATTCTTTGTATTCTTATTAGACGAAACTATTTTCAGAATGTGGAGAAATGTGGAAGGAGATTGATTAGGATTGTAATTCTGTAGACTTCACAAATATCCATCCTCCACTCCTAATGAGGCATGTCGGTGAAGGATATCCTGAGCAGGTCATTCAACCCTTATGTATCATTATCTTACCCTTAACAGTACGCAATTTTTCCTTGTTCACTCAACCAGTTACCCATCTCTTACAGTACATGATGGAAGAGTGGAACAGAGAAAATTTCTCTCCGGCACTGGGATTTGAACCCTGGTTTTCAGCTCTACCTGCTGACGCTCTATCCACTAAGGCACACCGGATTCCCATCCCGATGTCGGATCGAATCCTCTCAGTTTAAGTTCCACCTCTTGGGTTCCCTCTAGTGGCCTACCCTCATGCACTGCGTCATAGATGTATGACAGTGGCACAATGTCCACACATGTGCAGAGGTGCACTCGTTACGAGTGACTAAGTGTCCGGGATCCGACGGAATAAGTGCTGTCTTAAATCAGTAAGTGATTATTTTTCGCATATCTTATATTACGATGTACCGAAGTACATATGATATTTCCGTGCAGAATTTCTGCGTTATCATATTATGATGGAAGAGAGCACCTCTGCACATGTGTGGACATTGTGCCACTGTCATACATCTATGTCGCAGTGCATGAGGGTAGGCCACTAAAGGGAACCCAAGAAGTGGAACTTAAACTGAGAGGATTCGATCCAACATCAGGATGGGAATCCAGTGTGGCTTAGTGAATAGAGCATCAGCACGTAGAGCTGAAAACCCTGGTTCAAATCCCGGTGCCGGAGAGAATTTCTCTCTGTTCCACTCTTCCATCATCATATGATGATGCAGAAATTCTGCGCTGAAATATCATATGTACTTCGGTACATCATAATATATCTTACAGTAAAGCTCAGTCACGTGTTTAACAAAAACGTGAATTTTTTTTTTTTTCGAAATGCTGATATTGATTTAGTACAATGAGTATGAGGTGGTTTTGCTGTAGATAACGCAATACTAAATCGATTTTTCGCATTCCACTTTCTACTTCCATTTATTGTAATAGTAGCTGTAATAGTACATTTATTATTTCTACACCAAACAGGATCAAATAACCCCACAGGATTAAATAGAAATACTGATAAAATTCCATTCCACCCTTACTTCAAAAGTTACTACAAAGCAGGAATTTTTACTTCAAGGTAGAAGCACAGTCTACTACAGTAGCGTGCAAATTAATCCGAACAACGTAATTACTTATGCAAAAACACTCAAACGGGATAAAAAAAAGGATCTAAGACATACCTCAGTAATCTATGTGGCCTCCCTTGTTCCTAATAACAGCTCTGAGACGATTTGGCATGGATTCCACTAATTTCCCACAAATATTAATTTCTTCATCGCGAAACCATACACCAATGAGGGCACAAATCATCTTCTCCTTTGTAGAACAATCCATTTTTTGCATTCTTCTTTTGCAAATTGACAACAAGTTCTCAATGGGGTTGATGTCGGGTGAGTTGCCTGGCCAGGGGAGTACCTGAATATTCTTCTTGTTGAAGAATTCTGTAGTTTTTCGAGACGTATGGCATGGTGCCAGGTCTTGTTGGAACACACCTCTGCCATCCGGAAATGATTTTTGCAGCTGGGGTACGATTCTGGTTTCCAATAAGTGAATATATTTGTCAGAATTCATCATTCCCTTGATAGGTATTAATGCTCCAGGCCCTTCATGTGTAAAACAACCCCAAAACATTACTTTAGGGGGGTATTTGGGTGCTTGTTGGAGATGAGCTGCTGTTACTTTTTCGGATCCTTTCCGTACTTAAGAAACACGGTGGCCGTGGACCTGAAATGAGACTCATCGGAAAAAAGTATTCTTTCAGTCATTCACTGTCCAGTGTTGATGTAATTTTGCCCACATTAAGCGTTTTTTGCACATAACAGGGGTTAGCAGTTGCTTCTTAATAGGCTTACGAGCCCTTCGTCCAGCTTCCAAAAGCCTATGCCGCACTGTTGTGACGTGAATATTCGCCCCAGTGGTAGCCATTAACTCGCGGGTTAAGTCGACAGCAGTTAGTCTAGGATTTAATTTACTTTTTCTGACAATTAAACGATCATCTGCAGGTGAAGTCTTCCTTTTCCGGCCACAGTTTCCTTTTTTCTGGGGTGTGATGGATCCAGTCTCCCTGTATCGTTTTATGATCGAATTAACAGTAGCCAAACCGATGTGACATTCTGCAGCAATTTGCCTCTGTGTCATAGAAGAATGCTCTGCTAATGTTATAATTTTAGACCGTTTTCGTGGAGTTGTATCCACTTGTGAAGACGACAGAATGTACACAGGATTGCAGTATTAAGTCTTCAACACAACTGAAATGCTTATTAAGTACAAAACGACAGGCAAAATGTCACATATTATAAAAAAATAATAACGACAGACCTTCAACAATGGAATTACACGTACTACAGATGTCAATTAAAGCGGTATGAGCAGCTGTGAGGCCAACAATGACAGAAAATGTAAAAATATGTCGTGTTCGGATTAATTTGCACGCTACTGTATATACAGTCACGAAGCTTGAGTTTTGAGGGTGCTAGAAACAATAGACTGTGACGGTACTATTTTGCATTGCTTGTAATGAGGTGATATTAGCGATCCTAGTGGTGAACATCTACCTAATGTTTGCATATTTACTACGTATTGAGCTTTGCGACTGTATATACTAGACTGTGGTAGAAGTTTGAAGCAAAAGACGCTAAGAACGTATGGTAAGTCACAAACTTTCGAAGCTCATTGCTGAGCATGCGAAGCATTTGCTGAGGATGAGCTTCTCCTCCTCCTCCTCCTTCTTCTTAATTAAGGATGTTTACTACTATTACCCTTTATCACCTACCCTGTTCAACATCTATTTGGAGGATTTAATGCTGAACTGTTTTCAGAACATGAGAAGAGTGACAGTAGGAGAAAGAAGAATAAAGTGCATAAGATTTGCTGATGATATGACGCAGAAGAGGAGATGATACTAAGGGATATGCTACTGGAGCTAAATGACAGCTGAGAACAGTATGGGATAAAGATAAATGCAAATAAGACGAAGACCATGGTGATAGGAAGAAAAATAAAGAAGGTAAACTTGCGAATTCTAAATGAGTAACATGAGCTACTGCCAGGGAGTCAAAAGGATAGCAATGGCCAAGGAAGCTTTTAATAGAAAAAGGACCATCTTCTGCGGACCTCTGGAAAAATAACTAAGGGAGAGACTAGTGAAGTGCTTTATGTGCAGTGCGGCATTATATGGGGTAGAAACATGGACATTACGACGAAGTGAAGATAAGTATTTGAAATGTGGAAATGAAGAAGAATGGAACGTGTGAAGTGGACAGACAGAATAAGAAATGAAGTTCTGTTGGAAAGAGTGGGTGAAGAAAGAATGATGCTGAAACTGATCGGGAAGAGAAAAAGGAATTGGTTGGGTCAATGGCTGAGAAAAAACTGCCTACTGAAGGATGCACTGGAAGGAATGGTGAATCGGAGAAGAGTTTGGGACAGAAAAAAGATATCAGATGATAGACGACGTTAAGATATATGGATCATATGTGGAGACAAAGAGGAAGGCAGAAAATAGGAAAGATTGGCGAATGCTGGGTTTGCAGTGAAAGACCTGGCCTTGGGCAGAACACTATGAATGAATGAAACTACTACTACTATAGCGCTTAGGCACAAATGTCCCATTCTGCACCCCACAGAGGACAAGTTCGCCAACACATCATCTCCTGATAAAGTTGACTTGTTCAAACGACATTTGTCCAGGAATACTGTTAAGTAGACGTGCTGAAGTGCTAACAGCTTGTGTTCGGCAGCAGCTTCTTCAAAAAGGAAAATAATTTACATGTTTTTCCATTGCGTGTGATGAAAGTACAGATATGCTGTTCAGTTACTGATATTTGCAAGAGACGTAGACAATAATGTTACTTTTGCAGAAGTGGTTATAGGCAGGGCTGGGCAAAATACTGACATCCAAGTATTTCAAATACAAATACAAAATACTTCAAATAATTGTATTTGAAATACAAATACAAAATACTTTTAAAAAATTGACCAAAATATATTTGTATTTCAAATACTAAAAATACATTTGTATTTCAAATACTCGATAAAATATATAGGCCTAAAGAAATAAGAATATTACTGAAAATCTATAATATTATATTAACATTAAAAGTACTTTTACCTCGAAGTTTTATATAAACACTGTAACTGAACTTCTTCCTTTTCCCAGTCAGCAATGAAATTATGCTACATAAGAATAATTACTGCTCCCTTTGAAAACAACCAGTTCTTCAAATGTTCATAAGATAAGGATCCCCTTGCTTGTGAATGAATAAATCCTGCAAAACAGAACAGTCTTTCTACAGGCACAGAGGAACACAAACTTGTATTATATTTATAAAAGCTTGTTTCACTGTTTGTAATTCTCTAGAGTGCACAGGGTTGTCCCTTTCCCAATGAAGAATTGTATGAGCTCATACTCTACAGCAGACAAGTTCTTTTCTTTTTGCTTTTCAAAGTCTGTTTTACTTGAGTTGAAAACATAAAAATTGTTTTCATCGTCTTCATCGTCTGAACTGACCAAAGATGTAGCAGACAACTGCTCAGCTGATTTCACACACATATTCTGTGTCCTCTTCTTATCACTTAGTGAGGAAATGTCAGGTAGCCATCTCATCTTCAATGATGGGTGGAGCAAGCTGCCAAAATAGCTCAATTTTCTTCTGGGATCAGATCAAACATCACTTTAAATCTTGATGAAAGTGAACTTATTAGGATTGGAGTTACTTGGAATAGATGGCGTAGATTACTAGGTAACAGAATATGTAATCTGTTTTTAAGGGAAATTAATGTGGAGAAAAGTTGGGAGTAATAGCACGTCTTCTCATTTGCATTAAATTAATGGCTACGGCAATGGGTTTCAGAACTTCACAATATTCTTCAAGGTACTGAAACTCAACATCTTTGAAGATTGGCAATCCCAGTTTTTCACATACGAGTATACTGTTTATATCATGTTTGAATTGCAGTATTTGAGAGATAGAGTCATAAAGAGAATTCCATCGAGTTGAACAAGGAAACTTTAATGAATATTTCAAGACATCTGATCTAATTTCTGAATATTTGAGTCTCCTAGACGCATTCCATAATGCTAAACATTTAGCAAGTGTTGGGCGATGGATCCTTGATGCTGTTTGAGATTTCTTCATGGTATTCAGGAAATCAGTTGTGGCAAGAAAACTAAGTGTATGGCTAGCACAACTGAAATGGGAAGGCAAATAAGACAAAAATTCATTCTTCAAATCCAAATCCAAAACTTGAAGAACAAGAAGAAGAAAAAAGTATTTTGAGTATTTGAAATACAAAATACATCAATTTTATGTATTTAAATACAAAACACTTTCGAAAATCCTTACAAATTACAAAATACAAATGTATTTCAAATACGTATTTCAAATACATATATTTCAAATACTGCACAGCCCTGGTTATAGGAGTGAGAAGTATGCTTGGTACCACATTAGGTACTGATTTGCTTGATGAGGTGGTAAAAGCCGCTCATAGTATTGAACTTCAATGGAAAAAAAATGTGCAGTGTAACTAACGCTGCACTGTGCATGTCAGGAGTTAATGCAGGAATGGTGGAACTGTTTAAGAAAATAGTCGAAAGTATGGGGGAGGTACTGTACATAAAATTGCATTGCATTATACATCAAACGGTTCTTCACACAAAGGTGGCAAACCTCGATGAAATTATGCAGAATGTGCCAAAAATAATTAATTTCATCTCGAGCAGAGCCCTGACCCAGCAGAGTTTTGACCCTCCTGCTACCAAGGTTTTCCACAACGTACTACAGTGAAACTTCCCAATAGCGGACACCGCCGGGGAAAAATTAAATGTCCGTTATTGAGAAGTGTCCGCTATTTTGAAAATCATTAGTATGTATACAGTACATTAAAATTTCTCATACATATTCAACACTATATTTTGTGCGAGATCGTGCGTATTTGCTTGTTTTCCGCACAGAACCAATACGCGGTAAGTGTGAAATACCACATTCAGTATTCCCAACGTAACACACATAACAATTTCCCTCTTCTTACCGCTTACGCGCGACATTCATTTTACTGCTTTAGGCTTTTAACATATTAGCCTATTTTTAGAGACATTTAACATAGTAATAATTATAAATTGAAAACTTACCACTGCAATTTCACCTAAATTGCAATGTTAATTATTGTTTTTAAATATTTGCAAAAATTAAGTAAAGTCTACTACTCCACGAAACTTATTGCATTCCTGATACAAGTAACATTAAGGAAGCCGTGAAAAAATCAACAGGATTCCAGATGCGGATGTTATTACTACAATATGTTATATAAATAATATTGTTAAAATATTAAAATGAAAAATAAATCATTACATAACCTTACCGTTTGTTTTAAGTTCGCATTTATAGACTGGGGGGGAAAAAAGACAGACGTATATCACGGCCTGCTGGAATATAGTAAACACAGAAAACATTTCATAGCAACAATGTTGAAGAAAGATATTTTGGTTTTCCGAAGTTGCCATCATTAAACAGAAACCAACATGGAGATTTCATTGCAACTAATTAGAAATTTGTCTTTCAGGTATGTAATAAACGATCTTCGCACAAAATAATGTACGATACACGAGCGGTATGTTTGTTTTCATGTTCTCGGAAATTAAAAAAGCTCAACTACGTTTCGCTTTTTCAATCTTTTCCTCGACCATGAAAACGTCATCATACCGCTCTTGTAACGTATATTACTATTACAGTACAGTACAGTAGTCAGTGAGATTGTTTACAGTATTCATCCAGAGAGAAATCTTACCAGTAAATATTTTGTAAATGAAATAAACTTCAGTCACTGTATCACTTCACCTCACACAAAGATATCTAGAATTGCATTCTTAGTGTATGATTTTAAAATAACATCATTGTTTTTCAAAATTTCACTAACCTGAGTTTTTCCCACATTAAACTTTGTGGCCAGCTCACGAACATTTAATTTCTCCTTCTCACTATGCTTTACAATATCCACTTTCTCTTTTAGTGACAACTTGACACTCAACTTGACAAACTAAGAAAGTACGGACTGCTCACATACAGTACCACAACTAACAACTGTGCTGCTTACCTTCAATAAAGTACAAGAACGTTCAAATGCACGATAATGATTGTTACAAAGAATCCCTTTAGAATTCCGTTTAATTTACAACCGTCTTTTTCTTTTTTCATTTCTCGCTGTCCGTTATTTGGAAGTTTTAATTGTTGTTGGGAGATACATTTCAGTGTCCGCGTCCGTTATTGAGAATGTCCGCTATTTGGAAGAATTTTATCACAAGAGTCAATGTTATTTTGCAGGGGAATTTTAAAATGTCCGCTATGACAGCAGTCTGCTATTGGGAAGTGTCCGTTAAGGGAAGTTTCATTGTACTACCAAGGAGGGATAATATAATTACCCCAATCAAAATCATACACCAATCTTCGTTAAGCATTTGGAATATAAACAATTTATGTATTATTGATTATAGACTTACAAAAAATTTAAAAATATAAAATACTCATCCTATTTTAAAACATACAGAATGGTTCAAAAGTCCTGTACCATTTTGTTGAAAACATGCACCAAACTTAATGAACTTTAGATATGTTACTGGTGACACTATAAGGTAACATATACAGTCAATTTAAATTTGCCTCTCTCCCATTTCAAGACAAACTTCTTAATGCTACATAATTTTGACATGGTGGAAAACACATTTAGAAGTAATGAATGTCACAGTACTGTAATATAAATTGGATTTAAGTTAGTTATCGAAAATTAAATATTAGAAAATATACATACAACTATGAGCAACTCAATAACATTTGTTTATAATAAAATAAAATGAAATAAAAATGTAAAAATAATAAACCGTCACCGGTGTAGCTCAGCGGCTAAGGCACTTGCCTGCCAATCCAGGATTGTGCTTGGGCGTGAGTTAGATTCCCGCTTGGTTCAGTTTTTTCCAAGGTTTTCCCCAACCATAAAACAAATGTCAGGTAATCTATGGCGAATCCTCGGCCTCATCTCGCCAAACACCATTTTGCTACCACCAATCCCATCAACACTAAATAGCCTAACAGTTGATACAGTGTCATTAAATAACCAAGCAAAAAAACTAATAAATCTAATTTTAGTTATTTATTGAAATTCAAATAGAGTATTCGAACACCACCTATACTACAACGAGCATCTCGAAAAAAGGCTAAACTAAATATTTGTAATAAAATCACTTTCAGAAAAAAAAAAAAAAACCTTAACGCACAGAAATAAAAAATAAAAAATTGCAAATAAGTCATGATAATATAAATAATAATATAAAAATTGTTATAAAATAACACAAAATAAAATAATTTGGAGGAAGACAAACCTGGACATGAAGGAAATTAAGGTACAGATTGGATTTTATATCCTGGAATTGTCATTACACAGACTACTGTGAGAAGTAACAAGAACACACCACATAAACAATGGGAATTACATCCTAAAGTAGAGTAATTATTTTTGGTATCGTTAATTCAAATTGTTAGCAGACATATTAACAGACAAATACATGGAATTTCGAAAAGAAATATGGAGAAAAATAAAAATAATTTTGAAAAATCGTCAGTGGGGTAATCACATTACTCCTCTTGGTAGCAGGAGGGTTAAAACAATCTTAGATGAAATTAGTAGTGAATATGGTGACGTAATTTACCACGCAGCAGTAAGGTGGCTGAGCCACACTCAGACATTCACAAGGTTTTTTTTTTTTTTTTTTTTGCTCTGTAAGAGGAAATCCACAAATTTCTTGAAGAAAATTATGCATGTATTGTTAAGTGACCCTGAATGGTTATCCCATTTAGCATTTCGTGTTGATTTAACAAAACATTTTAATGCTTTGAACAACGTATTACAAGGTAAACAAGAACTAAGTAATGATGCATCAGTTAAAATTAAAGTTCATCAAGAGACAAATTTCTGCAAAAAATTAAGGACATTTTCCTCTACTCAATGATCCATAAAGCCAATTTCCTGAAACATATTTTACAAGTGATTCTTTTGTGAGAGAAGAATCCAAAAAGTATAGCTGCCCTTGAAAAAGGGGTACCGAGTGGTAACAGCACCTAAATTAATTGTAGATCAACAATATTCTAATTTAAATTTAAATTTTATTTTTATTTTATTTTAATTTAATTTATTTTTGGGGGGCTCGACATGAATAATTTATTTTTCATATATAGAACTGTACAGATGGTTATTTACAATTAACAAGGAATGTCTTAAAACATTAATGGCTATATCTTGAAGTTCCAAGATATGGAAACGATGAAAGAAATTGATACAAAATCTTGATATAGTGCCCCTTGCACCAAAGAGCAAGCCAATTACTTCCCAGCGACAAACGGGTATGCGGTATTTCTCTTCCAGATAAGGAAAGCAGGGTTCATAATGTCTTTTCTTTTCCAGATCTACTTCTTGTGGTTGGAATTCGGCACCCTCAAATCTTATAGTGGGATCGATTAAATCTACAGTTTACTGCCAGTCGAGTCACAGAATTAAGTAAGCACAAATTTAAGTGAATTTAACAGTATCAACTTCATAAGGAATGTTTACCTTATATCTTAAAATAGGAAGTATATAATTACAGTATATCAATGGTACCATACAACTGATGTTTTTTGCATTGCTACCACAAACAAAGATAGCATATTGTTGTTGCAGACTAGATATTTGTTTTCTGGAAGCCAAATACAAGATAGTGGTATAAAAATGGTTTCCAACTTCATACTTCCTTTATTTCTATTTTAGTAATATCAAGGAGGTTATGTCTATGCCATGCTATCACACACAAAGATAATATATATTGTTGTTGAAGAGTAGGCATTTGTTTTCTGGGAGCAAAATACAAGATAGTGCCAGTGCTGTCATGGTAATTTTTTTGTTGGCCATACGCCCCACCCCTTGTTTTCTCCTTTGAAATATATTTTACTCTCCTCTCTCTACCTCTCCGACTGTCATTTAATGATTTTTTTTAATATTAAAGAAGAAGTAAAGAAATTATTTTGCTTTACATTTTAACTGTAAGTTTGATTTAAAGAATACACCATGTAGCCCCACCGCAGATGCATACTTGTCTCGATGAATCTTGGAGTGTGTATTTGCAGCACTTCTTGTTTTTCAACTATTATCTATATATATATATAATTTGAACTGGTAATGGAAATTACGGGTAAACAGCTGAACGGATTTTAATAAATGACCCGTCATTTTGAAGCTTGAAACCCATAATTTTTCCGAAAAATAGTAGTTTTCAGTGAAATTTCAGTTTTACTAAATCATTTTCCTATTTTCCAAAATCCATCTGTCGTCAGTTTTCAGAAATAATGGCTTTTAGAGAATAAAACAAAACACAAACTCACTACAATAAACAATATCACACGAAGGCTACGACATATTTAGAGTTCAGATGGCTCAGATTCTCTGACATCATAATACCAATATGTCGATCTTCATTTGTGTAACTTTTTCAGAATGTTTCTGTAATATTGGTTATTAAAAACTTCAAGAGTTACTAAAAAAAAAATTTACAGGTCAGATTCTCTGGTGTGTAATTTCCTGAGTACAACTGTCTGTGTATTGGATATTAAAAACTACAAAACTTAAGAATGTTTGATGACATTATTACCATTAAAAATGAAATATTATTATAATGAATGCCATGATGTATTTGTAACATTATACAGATTGATGCTTTATTGATGATATGAAAGTGAAAGCTTTTGGGCTTATATAAGTAGGCGTAGAGAATATCTGAACTTAGATCTTCATTTCTATAATATTTACTGAGTGACGGCTATATAATAGTCTATACAAAACTTAAGTAAGATAATATTGTTATTAAAAATGAAATATTTTTATAGTTATTAATCAAGTGGTATAGGTATTTTCCATATATTTAATGAAACTCAAGAACTGAATATGTATAGGTTCAATAAAAAATATTTAGCACAAAGAAAACCATTCAGAAGGATATATTTCATTATTATGGAAGCAAATAACTTCCAAAATGTCTGGTATTCTTCAATGGAAATAATTTTGAAAAATTTTAATTTGAACTTCTAATGAACTTAGTTTGCAGCATTTGCTGCACAAGTCACTAGTTTTATATAATTCTGGATTACAGCACTGCAGAGATGGACAATTTTTGTTTATGAACATCAAACAAAATAGATTAGGAACAGCAAGAGATGATCTAAGATCTGTACAGATCTCTACATACAAAACTTAGGCACCTATATGCCGTATGGCTCCATAGACAAAATTTTCTTTTCTCCATATGGTTAATTAAAAAAATTGTAGGTTCCCATACAATGTATGGCCCCATATTGCCTCCAGGACAGCACTGGATAGTGGTATAAAATGGTTTTCAAATTCATAATTCCTTTATTTCTGTTTTAGTAATTTTTTTTTTGGTATGCAATGTTTATAGTTGACTTAGAAAGAGAGATAAATTGTAACATTTTGACACGAAAGATTTTCTTGTAAGCTCTGACACTACTCATTGTACCATAAAAACAGAATTGTAAAATGAAAATTGTGCCTCGAGGTCTTTTATACAATCCATCTCTCTCTATTATCTAATAATGCATAGATTGTAATCATCTGGCCTGCAACAGTATTTACTTAAATCTGAAGGTCATCATTTAACATTTTACAACAAATTAAGCAACTCATATTTTCGCCATCTACACTAAAGAAAATACAGTTTCTCCTATGCTTCTTAAAATGTAAGTTTTTGCGTCTTTGTTTTCCGTTTAGAAAGACATTTCGAAGCACAGTACCCTACAGACTTACAGGTATTGTTGAAACCTGTCTGCTTACTTCCAATGTAATGACTGGGTAAGAAGAGACTGAAGGTATGATGCCATTGTTAGACTTGAGTAGAGGCAGGGGCATGTATCGCAACATAGCTTTTGATCAGACGTCTCAATAGGGCCTCCACGGAGCACTTCCTCCTCTCTCTATTTTTTTATGTAAAAGTGGAACAAGTTGCGTGAGCAGTTTGTGTATCTCCAGATGACGTCACTGACCGCGACGTTTGAATAAACATCTGCAACCGCTACAATGTTGTGTTCATCTCCGAGGAAAGGATGTCCTTATTACCGCAAATGTATGATCAAATAAAAGCTTTCATAGGGAAAGCGAAATTGAGGGAGTCGCAAGTTTCAGTGGGTAACTGTTACCACTTTATTAATCTAAAATTGTTACCTAATTTGAATCAAAACCAGTGTAACAAATATAATGAAGTACTGAAGGACTTGAGAAAGAATCTGAGACCAGATTTAAGATTGTTTGTGAATTTCTAAGATGTTTTGGTTATTTTTAAATATTGAAAACATCACTAACTATATTATTTAACTATTATTGTAATTAATATATTAATATTGACGTATCATAAAAATACATAGTTTAACAACCGACAAGTTTAATTGTAATTTTGTTATTATTTAATTGAATTTTATTTCATTAAATATACTGTAAACTTAAAAAAAAAAGATAGATACCAAAAATCATTTACTACTGTAGAAATGAAGTATTGTTGTTGTTTAGTCAACTGTCCGAAGACAGGTCTGAACCTCACAAGTAATACCAACAAGGCACCACTTAAGGACAACTAGGCCAGCAGATAATGGGGTAGGGTGGCCAGTTCCTTGTGCTTAAATAATTACGTAACATTTACGGTTCTTCATGCTTCAGATATCTTATTTTTACTCATTGATATATCATTTGAAAATAAATTTATCATTATTATTATTATTGCAAACTACTTAAGAAATTTTATTACTTCCAAAAATAACCGTCTATTGTGACAGTAAAACTCAAAAGTGCAACTTTGTGGCATTTCTCCCGCAACAGTTACAACTTAGCTCACTCATGCTTGTAACATAAATCAACGTATAGCGCTTTGGGTACAGCGCTTATCTCTTCAGCTGACTATGCTATCTACATTTGCTCTCTGTAACAACTTTCATGTGTTGGCCTTGAGACACCTGCTTTTGATTATTGATGAAGGCATATAAAACTATTTTATTTTTAATAATGTACACAGACCTAAATGTAAGCACATCCAGGGGCAGCTTTAGGGTTGATGCCCTTGTGCCACGTAATTATTTTTTATTTTCAATCATACATGGGCATGCTGAAAAGTAATGCCTCCTTTTTTTTTTTTTTGTCACTGTAAATGTAGTTAAAAATATTATTTATAGTACATTGTATTCAGTGAACTTCCTGCTTTCAGTGACGCAAGTTTCGTATTTCTGCTAGTAGAGAACTCTGAGTTATAGCCTGAAACATGGCGGCGTGTAGAGCTGGCGCCAGCGTTTTTGGCGTGTGTCCTAGAGTACAGTGCCCAGTTTGTGAGCATGTTGCTAGCTGCAACTGAGAATAGTACCACTCCTATACATGACACATCAGCTATTTGTCAAACAGAGTTGTCAGACTGACTGCGGCAACGGTAAAACACTCGCACTTAACGTTCCCATTACTTATTTCACATGCCAAAAATGGTGACGCGGGCTATACCACACTAGGTCATGGTGGGATCGAGTTTTTAATAGCAGGAAATGTGCCTCCAATAGACATCCATCAGAGATTGAAGGCTGTTAAACCTTTGAAGCACAAATTAATTTTTTATATTTTGTGCTATATCGTGCATATTTGCTTGGTTTCCGCACAAAACCAATCCGTGGTAAGTCTAAAATTCCACATTCAGTATTTCCAACCTAACACACATAACAATTTCCCTCTTTTTACCGCTTAAGTGACATATTGATTTTACTGCTTTAGACTTTTAACATATTATTTTTAGAGACGTTCAATATAGTAATAATTATAAATTGGAAACTTACCACTGCAATTTCACCTAAATTGCAATGTTAATTATTGTTTTTAAATATTTGCAAAAATTAAGTAAACTCTACAACTCCACTAAAGTTACTGGATTCGTGATGCAAGTAACATTAAGGAAGCCATGAAAAAATCAACAAGATTCCCGATGCCGATATTATTACTGCAATATGTTATATAAATAATATTGTTAAAATATTAAAATGAAAAATAAATCATTACATAACCTTACCGTTTGTTTTAAGTTCGCATTTATGGACTGGGGGAAAAAAGACAACGTATATCACGGCTTGCTGGAGTATAGTAAACACAGAAAACATTTTAAAGCAACAATGTTGAAGATAGATATTTTTGTTTTACAAATTTGCCGTCATTGAACAGAAACCAAGATGGAGATTTCATTGCAACTAATTAGAAATTCCTCTTTCAGGTATGTAATAAACAATCTTCGCACAAAATAATGTACGATACACGAGCGGTATGTTTTCTTTCAATTCTCGGAAATTAAAAAGCTCAACTACGTTTTGCTTTTTCAAACTTTTCCTCGAACATGAAAACTTCAACATACCGCTCTTGTAACGCATATTACTATTTCATATCATGGATCATACCAAAGCTTCAATCAATTTTTTTCAACATTTTAACTCTGCACACAATTTCAGAACACAGATGGAACCTCTATACGTAATCAAGAGATGGTTCCTTGGTGGAATATCTGTGCCATAAAATTTAGAAAGAAAGAAAACGGTGGTTCTTCGGAATAACAACTATGCCGCAAAGGGTTAAAGAACACAATGGAAGACCACGTACTGCAACTGATGTTCATCCGCACACCATCGCAATGACAACAGAACACATTCAGCATCTTGGTTTAATTGTTGTTCATCTTCCTTCAGATAAACCTGATCTGGCAAAAAAAAAACACACACAAACATCTCTATCTCTCTCTCTCTCTCTCTCCCTCTCTGCACTCGCTCAAGACAGAAAATTGTGCAAGCCAGTTGAGTGTTATTATTATTAAACATTACTTTTGGCTAATCTATGGTGCTCATATTGTTATGGTTAGTTGCACATTCAATCAGCCAGATTTATCGGAAAATCTGAGTGACTTCGCAAAATCAGCTCAAACTTACTGTTACTCTTGCAGCTGATGCTGACTGCAATAAAGTGATAACTTCGTGCATAAAAGTCTTCACTCAGAAAGCCTAAAATAAGCACTTCAGGTCTTTGGCTATATATATTAAAACACAGAAGACACAGTTAATTTAAAGTGTATATTAAAATTCATTTCTTGCATAAAAAATTACAAAAGTTAAGAGTAATACTTTCAGGTGATCTCTGAAACACATAATTTATATTTGTATAATTTTTTTCTACAGGAAAAGACTGAGTACAGTCTACTATGTATACAGGTACAACACTTGTCGAGAATTGTTACTTGATAAGCATAAATACAGCCACTTGAGTAGCTGAGACAGTGGCAACAGGCACAATATGATTTCAGGCTGTGATGTATATGAAAGAGAGAAAAAAAAAAGCATGATGTAAGATGATGTGATTAATACTCTTATGTCCACACCTGTGGAGTAACGGGTAGCAAGTCTGGCCGCGAAACCAGGTGGCCCGGGTTCGAATCCTGGTTGGAACAAGTTACCTGGTTGAGGTTTTTTCCGGGGTTTTCCCTCAACTCAATACGAGCAAATGCTGGGTAACTATTGGTTCTGGACCCTGGATTCATTTCACCGGCATTATCATCTTCATTTCATTCAGACGCTAAATAACCTCAGGTGTTGATGCAGCGTCATAAAATAATCTACTTAAAAAATACTCTTGTAAGATTGTGCAGTTGCTTTGTTATTTTCAATACTGTAGATTCAATACAGATTCTAACTTAAAGGGAAGATGTGTGAAGATCAATTTTCTGATGTTAACTCTGAACCTTCTTTGATGGGAACAATGTTGGATTACACAGGCCTGCAAAATGAAGGGCTTGAAATAAATAACTCAAGCGCAGACATATCTTCATTTGATACAATTTTTACCAAAAAAATTGTAATTCCTCCATAAATGTAGATCTAAATGCACCTATCACTTCTCACACACATTTTCTTCACCGTTAACAGATCAATCAATCTTCTTAATGTATCCAGCTGTTTGCTGACAACATAAAGTCCACTATAGTCCACTGTAGTCTATTCAGTTGTTTTTCACGAGAAATGAAGGGTATTTTGAGTTGTTGTTTTAGATACGATGAAAGAAATGGAACGGAGAAAAATTCTCTCCGGCGCCGGGATTTGAACCCGGGTTTTCAGCTCTACGTGCTGATGCTTTATCCATTATAGATACAACTTGTTAGAATCGTCTCAGATTAGCCAACTCTTGAGTTCCCTCTAGTGGCCGCCCTCTGCACTACGTCATAGATGTCTATGAACGCAGGACCGAAGTCCACACTGAGGGCTGATATGTGACTTTGGCTCCGACGGAATAAGCGCCGTTTTAAATCACGAAGCGATTTACGCATATCATATATTTATTTTAATGTACCGAAGTACATATGATATTTCCATGCAGATATTCTGCGTCATCATACGATGAAAGAGTAATGGAACGGAGAAAATTCTCTCCGGCGGATATATATGATATGCTTAATTTAAAACTTATTCCGTCGGATCCCGTTTATATCGAGTGCACCTCAGTAACAAAGAGATACCCATTGGAGCTGTATCATGTACACGAGCAAAACCAAATGCAGTCCCATTACTATATTTTGACGCAGAATATCTGCATGGAAATATCATATGTTTATTATAGATGCCTGTTGCTAGTAGCCAGAGATGGGGTGTAGTCAATATATACTGCAGGGCTGTGTCTTCTGCAACTGGTACTGATGATTTTAATTTAATTAATTAATGATTTAATTTGTGGTGAGGGGGCTTAAACTTGTGTTTAAGCTAACAAGTAACAAAGAAATACCCACATAAGCTGCATTACCACCAACGCAGTCCCACTATATTTTTCACTGTTTATATTCATGGAGTTCCTCAGTGTAAAATTCTCCGGAGGTAAAATAGTCCCTCAATCGGATCTCCGGGTAGGGACTGCACTGAGAGATGCCAAGAATCGTACTAAAGTATCGTTAACAGATGGTTTCTGCAGGTTAACATCATGAAGACTTTTCTTTTTCTCAATCCACTTCTCTGGAACCTTTTGATGTCGAGGATACAAGAGATCTCCACCTATTCTTATCTGCAGTTAAGGTGAATCTCTCTCTGTCCCCTCTTCTGTTGTGCCACTCCAATTCCATCTTCTCAGATCTTCCTGGAGTCTTCGCTCCTTCAGCCCTGACCTCCTTTATTAACCTTGGTAGGCGATCCGTCTTCATCTGTTGTACATGGCCAAATCATTCCAACTGTTCTTGGATAAAGTCTACCAGTGACTTCATTTTTAATGCAGTCATAATGGCCGTATTCCAGAGTCTATTTTATTTTATTGGGTTATTTTACGACGCTGTATCAACATCTAGGTTATTCAGCATCTGAATGAAATGAAGGTGATAATGCTGGTGAAATGAGTCCAGGGTCCACCACTGAAAGTTACCCAGCATTTGTTCGTATTGGGTTGAGGGAAAACCCCGGAAAAAACCTCAATCAGGTAACTTGCCCCGACCAGGATTCGAACCCGGGCCACCTGGTTTTGCTGTCAGACACACTGACCGTTACTCCACAGGTGTGAACTCCGGAGTCTATCCCTCCTAGTTTTGTTCCCTATTTTTTCTAAGATATTTCATTTCTGCTGCTTGGACTGTACTTTTGGTTCTCTTAGCCAATGTCCAGAGTTCACACCCATATGTTAACACCGGGAAATAAGTGGTCATATGAACTGCTATCTTTGTTTCCTTTGATATCTATTTCTTGTTGAAGGTCATTCAGATGGGATAAAACAAACGGCTTGCCACTGCAATTCTTTCTGTAATCTGTATTCATCTCCTCATCTGAGCTAATAACTTAACCCACATACTTAAACTTAGTAACCTATTCAAGCTGTTTCACATCTATCTTAATATTGTGATTCTCATTCTTATTACTGATGGTCATAGTTTTTGTTTTGTCAAAATTTACCCCCATTCCTTTAATCTTCAGCTCCTCTACCCATACCTTGATATTAACATTTGCGTTTGTAAATTTAATAATCTGATTGGCTATGTATTGTATATTTTTAGTAGAGCCATCGATGTAGCTCAGTCGGCAGACTCGCTGGGCTGCTGATCCAGAGCTGCATTCGGGCTTGGATTGGATCACCCTTTGATCTTATTAAATGGTTTCTTCCGAGGTTTTCCCCAGCCATGGGACTGAAGCCGGATGGTCTATGGCGAGTCCTCGGCATCACTTCGTTCCACCCCTTTCATCTGACTACCTGGTTGGGTTTTTCCGAGGTTTTCCCCAACCAAAAGGCAAATGCCGGGTAATCTTTTGGCGAATCGTCGGACCTCACCTCGTCATTGTAGAAAATTACTAAATTGTAAAACTGTAAAAATTGTAAAATATTATAATTTTTTATATTTTATTGGGTTATTTTACGACGCTGTATCAACATTTTAGGTTATTTAGCGTCTGAACGAAATGAAGGTGATAATGCCGGTGAAATGAGTCCGGGGTCCAGCACCGAAAGTTACCCAGCATTTGCTCGTATTGGGTTGAGGGCAAACCCCGGAAAAAACCTCAACCAGGTAATTTGCCACCTGGTTTCGCGGCCAGACGCGCTGACCGTTACTCCACAGGTGTGGACTAAAATATTGTAAAAATTTGTAAAAATTGTAATTGTAATATTGTAAAATTTTGACTTGTTCCACATCTTAAAGCTTCACTGCTCATGTAAGATCTATGGAATAAAATGAATGAATGAGTGAATGAGTATTTTTTCATTAGAAGCTATAACTAACAGATCGTCAGCAAACACCAAATATGCCAATCTCACTGGTCTCATAAGATACAGTGCAGCTTCGTCATCATGCCTGTGACGATTGACCGGTCATGTGCCCGGTCGGAAGCTGCGCTTCTGCCATTAAGACAACATGTATGCAGATGCAGCTAGTCAAGACCATTCCCAATCATATCAACACTATGACGTCTATAAATAAAACAGTTTATCTGTAGCTTGACCTCTGGCAATATTCGTTCAGCTGAGATGGAGAACAGATAGTTTCAGCATGGTAAATAACATTCATTAAGGGAAAGTATTTACTTATATAATACCTACATAAAGAGTAGAAAATCGTGTGCTTCAAGAAGGCGAAAATTCAGACGTAAATTTTATGATAGGCCAGTACCAGAAGTCTGCATCGGACGTTTTCGCTCTAGCGCCAAGTAGTTCATAGCATAATCCTATAGGTAGCGCACATGCATGATGGGTAAAATTGTCACGAGCGATAAATCCTCGAACGGTATAAGCCGAGCGTTGGATATTCATTCTTGTTACAGTGATGAATTGTGTAGTAACATCATAGATGTTTATCATTTCAAAACTTTGCAGTGTTTAACTAACCTCTCCATAGTACCTACAAAACTTGCTTTAAAATGTAATATAAATGTTGTAGGTACATGTTTTTTTTTTTTTCTCACACAGGAGTGATTTTGTTTTTGCCACACCTGTTGGATGTAAATGTAATTATTATAAACAGAGAACACAATCACGATAATGCAAGAACTGTATCAAGTTTTCTAGTAATAGTAATAATAACAATAAAAATAATAATTTCTAATAATTAGTGTATCAATCTTTGTGTCTGTAACAGTTGTGCAGCATGATTATTCGTTTTATTATATTTCCTGTGACATTATCTCTGTACTAATATTGTTATTAATCTACTGCTATATCAATAATATTTTGTAAAATGTTTCTACATTGTCGCAGTATATAGGCGGAACACTATGTATGGAAAAAAAGGTATCCCCGTAACATGCCATGAAGGCACTTGGGGGGCATGGAGGTATAGCCCCATGCTTTCCATGACCTCGGCACTAGAATGAGGTGGTGTGGTCGGCACCACGCTCTGACCGCCTTTTACCCCCGGGAAAGACCCGGTACTCAATTTTATGGGAGGCTGAATGAACCTCGACCTATCATATTATATATATGGTAAATCAAATATTGAATAATTATTAAAAAGTAATAATAACTGTATATCGAAGTTTTTCATACTATTTTATTTATAACTTCATGTTCCTGTTTTGGTACGTTCCATTGACTGTTCCATTAAACGTTTGTCATGAAAGCAGAAAATAAAGCCTTATTTTTACCGTGTGAGCAAAACATATGTGTATCTTATCTGTCGCCTTCCATACAAGATAAGACATGTCGGTGAGATGACCTTGTACTGTGCTTCTATTTATTACGAGCGTATCACGACCGATCGTATCTCACTCGAGGGTGCGACACTCGACCGAGTTCAAGCGAGCGATTTAACTCCAATGCAGCACTCTGGCCAGTATCCTCTAAACAAATAATATTAAGATTATTTAATAGATTCAATGAAACAGGTTCTGTAAAGGACAGAAAAAGACGACAAAAGAGCCGTGTTCTTACGGAGAAAAAACTGGATGAAATTGGTGCGGCATTAGAGCATATTCCACACAAGTCTCTGAGATGTTTAGCACAGCAGACAGGGATTTCTAAAGCATCTGAGGGAGTGGCAACAAAATTATTGAAACTAAACCATGGAGAATTCCATCATGTCATGATTACAATAGCAGGCTACATTTTTGTAATTAGGTGTTAGAAAAAGTAAGTAAAGAAGAACTTGATGCCTGATCGATGTTATTTTTTATCATTAGGCTTGATTTCATTGCATGGCCACGTGGCATCACAGAATGACAGATATTGATCATCAGGGAACCAGATATTGTGCATGATCATCAGGGAACCAGATATTGTGCATGAAGCTTCATTGTAAATTTTATTTATTTTATTGGGTTATTTTACGACGCTGTATCAACATTTAGGTTATTTAGCATCTGAATGATATGAAGGTGATAATGCCGGTGAAATGAATCCGGGTCCAGCACCGAAAGTTACCCAGCATTTGCTCATGTTGGGTTGAGGGAAAACCCCGGAAAAAACCTTAACCAGGTAACTTGCCCCGACCGGGATTCGAACCCGGGCCACCTGGTTTGTAAATTTTAACGAGTTAAATTGCGTGAGTGCACGTGACATCTCAGCGGCAGAAGCACGGCTTCCCACCAAGCACGTGGCCAGTCAATCATAGCGGGCATGATGATGCACTGTAGTTACCAATACTTAATTTCTTGACTCTTTCGAGATACTTCTTCATAATATGATCAAGGTATACTGTATAATAAAGAGTAGTGGACTAAGATTACAACCCTAACTCCTTGCCTCGTACTGACCTCTGCAGATCTTGTATTTCCCATCTGTACATAATTTTTACAATTCACATACAGACTTCTTATAAAGTTATACAGTGATTTACTAATTCCAGTTTCCTTCAAAAATTTCCAATGCTCTATTCTTGGGACTCTATCAAATGCCTACTTTAAATTGATAAAAGCAGCATGAATTGTCCTGTTTTTCTCAAATAGTTTTTCACTGATCATCCTGACTGTGAAGAGAAGATCTTGTGTGCTTCTATTCGGATAGAAACCACACTGAACTTCCTCCAATTTCATTTCTACTTCCTTTCTCAATCTGGTGTCCAAAATCCTTGAATACACCACTGTGCAGATGCAAACAAAATGCTAAAAGAGTGCAATACATGATACATTTAGAACCAAATAGCATAGGTTACTATGCTCAAAATAAATATAAAGAAAAATAAAATGACACACACTACAAATATTTTGAGATCTTAGCATAAATACTTTCAACATTCCTAACGGAATTAATATAAAACTAAAATGAACACACATTTGCTATTTGCTGGCAGTCTTGTGCGGACCGCTGTGACAACGGAACACCAAGGCCAATCTCTGGCTCTATAAATAAGGACAAGCAACCAGTCAGGGTTTCAGTTGTCACAGGTACCCCTAGCAGAAGACTTCGACCTAGGTTACTTAACCACTGAAGATGTGTCTGCCACAGTAGTAGATGAAACGTCTGGGAATATCTTCACCAGTAGACCACGGCACCTTAGCCGAAGCTCCATTTCAACTAGACACCGGCCGTGAAATCCTACATGCTAGTAGTGTTCGCTCAGTGATGATTGCCATAGTGGAACCACAGCTTTAGGCCCTTAACACACTACAGCGAGAAATAAGGCATAGCTTACATTGGTCGGCTAGCGATTTTTGAAAACATAACTACCCCACCACCTGTATTTCCTGCTCCCACAGATAACCTAATGTAACTGTAGCCTATGAAATTAATATTACGTGAATGAAATTGAACAATTAATAGAAAGACAGATGTTCAAATTTATGTAACTTTATTTCTATTAGCGCATATCAAACCCAAAGACCTTGTATTGCATTGTATTGTATTGAACATTCCATGATTCAACATTGCTTACAGCTAGAATATGGAGCAGGTCAAAAAACTTAATATTATTTTAAAGTCTTAAATTATAGTCACAGTCTAGATCAAATATATATAGACGAGATTTACAATACAGTCTACTAGTACAACACATAGTTTTAGTATCGATTTCATTAAGCGTTATTGAGTGTCATGAATTCACCTACAGAACAGAAGGTGTGAGAAATTAGGTACTTCTTTAATTTGGCCCTAAATAATCTTAGGTTTTGAATTTCATTTTTTATATTGATTGGGAGGCTATTAAAAATTTTTAATGCCATATAACGTATTTTTTGATAGCACGATAGACTTGCTGGAGTATGAAAGTCAATTTTTGACGTGTATTTATGCTATGAACTATTGAATTAGTTACAAAGTTTTCACGATTACATACAAGGAAGATTATTAATGAAAAGATATACTGACAAGCCATTGGCATTATTTGTAGTTTTTTAAAATAGTCCTACACGATTCCCTAGATTTGGTACCTACTATTATTCTAACTGAGAACTGTTTTTGCAAAACTTGCTAACTGAAAAAACTAAATTTTACAGGAGAGACAAAACACTATAGTAAGCAAGTTTTGCTGTATGTCTCATTATAGTAGAAAGCAAGTTTTGAAAAAAACGATCACACTTTGACACACTACAATGAAGAGAAATAACCCAATTTTACTAAGACGTTTGAACATCATGCAGAGGCCTTATGATAACGAATCCATCAAAATTCAATTTTGCAAATTTTGCAGTTAGCAAGTTTTGCAAAAATGGTCTTCAATTACTCTTTTTTGTAATAGAAATATATTGTTTATCTGTGGAATTTCCCCAGAATATTATTCCAAAACTCATTACCGATTGGAAGTATGCAAAATATTGTTTTAAGGTATTGATATTTACTATCTTTTGCATATAATCTTTTCGCTGTAAGAAAAATTGTGAAACAATGGCACGTGGCTGAAGTGAGGCTTCATTGGCCGCTGTTTGACGTCATAGATTCTCAGTTTACTGTTGTACATTCTGTTTCATGTTACACATTTCCCGTTGCTACTATTGAATTAACCTCACTACTAAATTCGTTTGCTTAGGAAACATTACATTATAATTACTGTAATTAAAACTCATAACTTATTATATACCTTTAAGACTATTTTTTTGTCTGTTTTTTTTTTTATGATTAATAACCACAAACACTGAGAACGCAGAAGCCATACTTCAGTACCACGTTTACCAACTACGAGCTCAAGTGACGCCAGCTTGTTACAAGAACAGACTACCTCGGTATTACTGTTTATTCATCCGTAGTATAACAAAATATAAAAGTAGCTTTTCTTTTACATAGCATTTTACATATGAGTGAAGTTATATGTTTCATCGTATTTAAGAACTAGAATTCAATTTTTATTTTCAAAATACAAGATTATGGTTTCCAAATACGAACTATAGTTTTGTTTTATGTGAGTGTTTCGATTGAGCCAATCATATGACAGCAACGTATGTTTACATTAGATTTTTCTTACTAAAACAGTATAGATCTAAAGCAAAACATGCTGAATTTAGTTTGGGGTAATTTCTTTAATATGATTTTTTCAATTTAACACATTATCGATTTTTAAGCCAAGAAATTTGGTTGTTGTTGTTTCTAATAGGGATCTATTGTTAATTATTGCGCTAGAAATTTGCGACGTTGAATTTGGACAGGATTTAAATTGAATTGTATAGTATTATATACAAGGTTTTTGATCAAACTGCCTTCCATATGACATGCTTCAGTTATTTATCTATACAGAAATGGCTCCACTGACTAGCAACATATTTCTCGCTATAGTGTAAAGACATAATCATTACTAGCTGTCTCCACAAATATTACATAGTTTATAAATCTCGGTGTAGTGTGTTACAGGCCTTAGAGACTGCCAAGCAATAGCAAACTTAACCTCCAAACTGCTACATCAAATGCATATAATATTAGACGCTGCTTACATTTAAAGAGAGACTCATGTTTTTTTAAGATGCGTTCCAGGACATCCTGTCACAGTTGGCAATGTTAACAATGTGATTTCAAGTGTTTCTTAAGAACTTGCTTCCGCGCAAAACACTTGCCACATTCTACACAGGAAAATGGTTTTTCCCCTGAATGTACCTTCAAATGATCTTTAAGATGACAACCAAGTAAAAACCGTTTCCCACACTCTGTACAATGGTACCGTCTGTCACCAGTGTGAGTCCTTGTATGTATATACAAGTCGCTACCGCATGAGAACGCCTTGCCGCATTCTGAACATATGACTGGTTTTTCACCCGAATGCCTCATTACATGTCTCTTAAAGTTACTACTTCCATTAAAACATTTTCCGCATTCTGTGCAACAAAATGGTTTTTCGCCTGTGTGAGTAGCCATGTGATACTTAAAGTTACTGCTGTACACAAAACTTTTACCACATTGGTTACATGAAAATGGACGTTCTCCAGTGTGCGTTTTTAAATGAACCTTTAGATGGCTACTAGAAGCAAAATACTTCCCGCACTCATCACATAAAAATGGTTTTTCACCAGTATGAGACCGTATGTGTACTTTTAATTCACTGTTTACACTGAATCCCTTTCCGCATTCGGTACAAGTAAAAGCCTTATCCCCAGAATGCTTCAATAAATGTCTTTTGTAATTACCAATTTCACCAAAACATTTTCCGCAATAATTACATGTATATGGTTTTTCGTCAGAATGAGTTGCCATATGGATCTTCAGATGGCTTCCATCTACGAAACCCTTCCCACATTCAGTACATAAGTATGGTTTTTCACCTGAATGTGTCATCAAATGAACTTTCAGATGACTGCTCTGTGTAAAATATTTACCACATTCGTTACATAAAAATGATTTCTCTCCTGTGTGCGTCTTTATGTGATCTTTGAGGTTATATTTTCGACCGAAACATTTACCACACTGCGGACATGGAAAAGGTTTATTTCCGGTATGAGTTTTTAGATGTGCTTGAAGATAACTAGCCTGGGAAAAACTTTTATCACATTCAGTACACGAAAATGGTTTTTCTCCAGTGTGTATTCGCATATGATTAGTAAGATTGCGATTATGAGGAAAGGTCTTTCCACATTCTTGACATATGAATTTCTTTCCAATCTGCAGGTCTTGTTCATTTGAATTCATGTCGTCATCACTAACATTTATATCACTGTCACTATCACCATTCAAAGTGCTCATCTTGTCATATGGTAACTGATCACTTTGGTTTGGAGTATTTCTTTCTTCATCCAATTCACAATCCAGTTTATTACTCATATTATCACTCTGATCATGTTCTTGTAATTCAATATCTCTTGGAGATTCACGTTCTTGTAATTCAACATCTCTTGGAGATGTCCTGCAAAAAGAAATTGTCATATACATATTCATTTTCAAATCTCACATGAAAATTAAAACGCTGATTTCCTTGCTGCAAAACCTGCATTCAGTTAATTAACCAATCAAAGACTAGAGACTGTGTCATTAATCATCAGTAGGGCTAAGAATTGTATGCTGTTACATTGCATTTCATGGGTCACTGTCCTGCCATCTATCCGCAATATGCGGAACCCGAATCACGCAAGTGAACTAGGTAGGCATTAGACACATACATACATTGCATTTCATGCGCTTCTGACTTTAGGTACCGGTATGGAGGGGCGGATGCAAGGGGGGGGATTAAGGGGATATATCACCTCCCGAAATTTTTAGAAAAATACGAAACAAAAAACAAAAATAATATTAATTTTAATTCGTGAATTTACATAGGAATTAGAGAGTTTTCCACATAAATTCTCTTTGCTAAAATGTTAAATTCCAAGAACTGCAGGAAGACAAACACAGCGTTCTTACTTCAAGACAGAGAGTCATGAAGAGTATTTTAGGCTTTTAATTTTCCTTCCCTTCTTAGACTATTTCATTAGTCAGCTCAAGGATAGGTTTTTAAATCATAAGGGAATCCTAAAGTCCATATAAACTTCGCTGCCTAAAAACATTGTGCGAGCATCAGATGAAGATTTAGAAACTGCTGTTCAGGCTGTAGTAAATCAGTGGCCCAATGATGTTGATGCATCACCAGAGTCTTTCTTCAATGAATTGAAGATGTGGAGAAGAAATTTCCTTGATCAGAAAAATCTTCACCTAATACCTACTGATTTTATATCATCTTTGAACAGGTGCAATGAAATTATTTTTCCCTGCACTCGCAAGGCGCTGAACTTTTCTGCACGTTGCCTGTAACTACAGCAACACCAGAACGGTCATTCTCAACTTTGCGGTGTTTGAAGACTTACTTGAGAAGCACGATGGGAGCAGACAGATTAAATAGACTGGCCTTGATGTATATACATAAAAATGTAGAAATAAAAGCTCATGAGGTACTGGATGAAATGTCTAAGAAGCCTCATCGCCTTCTTCTGTAAATGTCATTCTGTCATTGTTTTTGTATTGCAGTCATTGTAAATGTTAAAATAAAAAAATTATGGTTTATTTAACAACGCTCGCAATTGTCGAGGTTATATCAGCGTCGCCGGTGTGCCGGAATTTTTTCCCTCAGGACTTCTTTTACATGCCAGTAAATCGACTGATATGAGGCCTGTCGCATTTAAACACACTTAAATGCCATCGAGCTGGGTTGGGGTAGAACCCGCAACTTCGAGCACAGAAGGCTATACCGACTACGCTACTCAGGCCAACTTGTAAATGTTTGTGACTCGGAAACAAATTGTGAGTATATAAACTTATTTCTCATTACTCCATTTTTACTTTCTCCTCAAATCCCTCCCTGAAAAAAAATTCTGCGTCCGCCCCTGCCGGTATGTAATTCCATTGGGGTGGAGCAACGAGTTAGAAAGAGAAGACTATAGAGTGGCCATGTTGTCCTGTACAGCGCTCTTTGCGGTGCCACCGTAAAACACGGCAGATCTGAGCTAAGCGCCCACCTTTGTAAAAATTCGTCTGCTTACAATGTTGTATAATGGAGGTAAGAAGTACAAAAAAACGAAGAAAAAACATGCCTGTTGTGTGTGCTGCATATAACTGCAATGTCAAAAGGAAAAAGACAACTGATATATCATGTTTCATGTAAATTTTATGAAGTTAAGTCCATAGTTTTGTTAATTAGCAGCATTTTTTTTTCATGCATAAATGTGTAACAACGCCCGGCATAAACAAAATAAATGATTCACTGGTAATGTACTTAAACTAAATACGGATAAAACCAATACAATTCCGTTTCAGACCCAGTGAAAAACAAATAGCAATACAATATTAAAACTGTATTTCGACACCGGCATCCTTTATTTCTGCTCCTTCTGTCCTTACTGCTTATACAAGAAGACGATGAGCTGTAGCTTATAAGAAGTAGGCCTATTTCGAAAACAAACGATTAATCAAATAAATGGTTCACTAGTAATAAAGTTAAACTAAATACGGATAAAACCGCTACAATTCCGTTTCAAACCTAGTAATAGCAATCAAATATTAAAATTGTATTTCGACACTCGCATCCAAAATAACGCAAAACTCTGGGGTAGGTCGTATTGTTGTTAGTATTTTGACTGAAAGGACATGAAAGAACATAATTGAGCACCCACGTGCAATAATGGAGTAAGTATGAATATATTTCGTAACTACTTACCCCATTATTGTACGTGGGTGCTCAATTATACACTAATAATTATCTGTGGTGCCACAGCCCTTGAAAGGCTCAGACAGACCAGCCGGCTGTTGGCCTCACGTTCACATTTCGATAATAATTATACATTACTGTAACAAAAAAACTGAAAGCGTGTTTTGTCATGTTTCACCCACGTTACAAGCTTGGAGGTAATGGTTGTTTACTACAGCTAGGGCCTACTTTCATTCTATATCTTATGGTATAGTAAATAGTTTTGCAACGTGTAGAGACTGGGAAAACAATTTAATAAAATCATCCGAATCATATTCATTCATTTTATAGGCAATCTTGCAGGTCGCATTTAGAAGAACCTAGAAATATTAACATTTTCTTCAGTATATTTGCTAGGACTTCTTGTCATACTACATGACAATTTTGCTTAGGTTATTCTTTTAAGCTTCCTTCTAGGAATAGCTCAAGTGTTTTAAATTTAGCGTACATAAGTTTAGATTAAGTTCCTAGCACGTATTTGACGAAATACTAAGTTTTTCCACTTCAGTTTAACTGATTTATGCAAATGAAATTAAGACAGCTGACGATTCTAATGTCAGTTATCACCACGCCCACTTTGTTTTGGGCGCATAAGTTCATTACCGACGGTCGTTCAATTTTCTTCAAACATGGCGGCGCAATGACCACTCTATATCTTTCTCTTTCTAACTCGTTGGGGTGGGGGATTTCAGTGTGTTTCGTTCAACAGTGAACTTTAGTTGATCGGTTACATTACGACCGAATACTGCTATTCATAACACGCAACATTCAACGTCTGTAAAGAAGAATAATAGCAAGATGCCGAGGACGAAATTTGTGACAATTTCAAATGAGGAAATTTGTAATAATAATAATACAGATTTTGAGATAAATAATGTTTGTGTAAAATATTTCAAATATTCCCCCCTTGTTTCTGCAGAAATAGAACGAAGTTTCTCTAGATGTAAGGTTGTTTTCTCTAGCAACAGGCAGTGCTGTCATAGAGGCCATACATCATATGGGAACCTGCAATTTGTTTCATTAATCGTATGGGGAAAAGAAAATTTTGTCTGTATGGAGCCATACGGCATATGGGTGTCTAAGTTTGGTATGCGGAGATCTGTATATACTTAAGGTTACTGTCACATGTCGCTTCTTTTGCTGCACATCTTTTGTACTGCATCTGCAAAAGTTGCGTGTCGTGTTCACACGTAAGCCAAAAGTAGCACACTGCACGCTACTTTTCGTGCTGCGCAACCCGAGTGCTGCAAAAGTTGCAACTGGAGGTTGCGAGTCTGTTCACACACAAGGCGCTACTTTTGCAGCCGCAGTCATGCTGCAGGCTTCCATCTCCGTGTTGACTTCTCAATATACTTTTGTGGCTATGTTCGCATTATTAAGAAACTCATGCGAAAGCTTCCTTATCTATTATTTGCTTTTCTGTCCTAACTAGTATTCAGAAATTGGCATTATTTTTACTATAAAGCTTTTAAAAACGCCTATATACTTAAATGATAACCAGCAGCATATTCACGTCATCAATGTTGGCAACCCTCCTGTTTGAAACTGCGCTACAGAAAATTAAAAAAGTGAATTATATCGTCAGCAAATATGCTCAGACTGTGTTGTGCATTTAATAACTGTTACAAATCATTTATTTTCATCACATTTAACATTAAAATACATCCAAACAATAAAAGTATCATTGGTACATATGGGTGGCAACACTGGTCGCAACCACAGCAAAAGTTTCAACAAAACCGATATCAGAAATGCTGCGGCTGCAACCCTGAGAACCCTGTTCACACGTCGCTACTTTTAAGCTGCTCGCAGTATGAAAAAGTAGCCAGCAGCAGGTTCGGCAGCCGCTACTTTTCGGGTTGCACCGTTGTTCACACGTCGCAGTACGAGAGTTGCGCAGCTTTTTGTACTGCAGCGCTGCAAAAGTAGATACTTGTGACCGTACCTTTAGATCACCTCTTGCTGTTCCTAATGTATTTTGTTTGATGTTCATAAACGAAAATTATCCACATCTGCAGCATTGGAATCCAGAATTATATACAATAATGGTTGAAAAACAATAAGTGCTGCAAAAACACACTCCAAGATTCATCGAGACAAGTGTGCATCTATGGTGGTGCTACATGGTATATTCTTTAAATCAAACTTGTTGTATAATTAAAACGTAAAATAAAAGAATTTCTTTACTTCTTCTTTAATATAAAAAAAAAAATCATTAAATGACAGTCGGAGAGATAGAGAGAGGAGAGTAAAATATATTTCAAGGGAGAAAACAAGGGGTGGGGTGTATGGCCAAGAAAAATATTACCATGACAGCACTGGCAACAGGCAATCATTCTCCTTTGAAAATGTGAAAATGTCGTTTGTTATTCACTGCAACAAGACACACTCATTGCCTAAACTCCAGTTGTGAACGAAATTCCTCCATGGAAATGGGTGATTCCAGAACATAGTATACAAATTCCAGGAAATCATTCCAAAAATGATCCTCCATACATTCTTAAGTTAGATGCCATGGAACTAACTGTAGCACATATAAGGATCACCTTCAAATTTATACAGATGGATCTCTAAATCCTAATAATGGGACATCGGGAGCAGGGTATTATATTCCAAAATATCAAGAAAGTTATTTCATACCATGTTCATCCTCCTCCAGTCTTGACACTGAATTGCTAGCTATTGATGTTGCTCTTCAGTGTGTTACTCAAATTTCTGAAAAATCTTTTTGGATACTTACCGACTCCAAGGGGCTATATTTAATATAATTAAATATGTACCAAACCTATATGCACATAGAATTATTCCAATTCAGAAACAACTAAGTAAACTAAAAGAACTCCAAAAGGAAATAACATTTCAATGGATACCTAGTCATTGTGGTATACCTGGAAACGAGAAAGTCGATAATATTGCAAAACAGGCAACATATTTGCAATGAAGACCTCTTCAAGTGATATCTCTATCCAGTGCTTTTGCTTCAGTAAAGTCTCATTTTACAAACTTATGGATCAACAATTAGCTCTCTTCTGACAAAGAAAAAATTTTACAGTCTGCACAAAAGAAACCAAATGACCTGGAAATGTAGAAAAACTTGCCCAGACATGTTCAAACATTTTTAACAAGAGCCAGAACAGGTCACATTGTCTCACATAATTGTACCTACAGCGATTTCACATTTCTGATAATCCTACTTGTCTGTGGTGTAATAATCATGATGAAGATCTGGGACACATTCTTCTATACTGTCCATCCATAAACCACAAAAGAAGTAAATTAAAATGATCAGTACCAGTTGCAGAAGACACAGCCCTGCAGTATATATTGACTACACCCCACCTCTGGCTACTAGCAACAGGCATCTATAATGAACACTGATCAAAATACCCCTCATTTCTCGTGAAAAACAACTGAATAGACTACAGTGGACTGTAGTGGACTTTATGTTGTCAGCAAACAGCTGGATACATTAAGAAGATTGATTCAAATATTTCAGAGAACATCCACTAGAATTTTACATTGATGAGCAGCTTTGCAAATGCTACACATTCAAAATGATAGCCATTCTAAATGGCATTTTTATCCTATTACATACCAGTTCAAGAACCAATGGCAGGTCCTATTCCAAGAATTCTATAATTCTTGACTACACTAAGATATTATGCATCATGAGACTTTTGAGTGAGTGTAACTTAAATCTTATCATATTTAGGTAAGACATGAAATTTTATCCCGTTGCATTTGTTAGGTTATAATATCCAAATCAGCTTATTCCAAACAAGTTGGGCATTTTTAACAACACGAAACAATACACGACCGTAAACAATGCTAAATCGCGGACACTGATCACGTAATCAGCAATGACAACATGTTATTGTTTTTTCTAATGCCAGGCATTTGACAATAAAGTCATTTGACCTCTTGCACTCCAATATTTTTCAAAGATATTATCATGGTCAGCCACTGAAGCACAGATTTTGAGGTGTTCCGAATTCATTTCTTGGTTTGAGTTGCACAGTGAGCAGTTAGGGGACTGATATATTCCAATTCTATGCAGGTGTTTGGCCAAACAATCATAGCCTGTTGCCAATCTAAATGCAGCTACAAACGATTTTCGTGGTAAATCGGGAATTTACTGGATTATGATGCAGAGAGTTCCATTTTTTCCCTTGAGATTGTGTTATCAAATTTTGTTTGTTGAAGTCTAAGTATGTAGATTTAATAAATCTTTTCACAGAGTAATACGTAGATTTAGTAACAGGTCTGCAAGTAGCAGTGCTGCCCTTCTTTGCTAAAGCATCCGCATTCTCGTTTCCCAGGATTCCACAATGGGATCGTATCAATTGGAATACAGTTCTTTTATTGAGTGATATTGAGAGAGCATTTTAGTTATTTCTGCTGTTTGAGATGAAGGTGTGTGTCTAGAGACTATTGATAGAATAGCTGCTTTGGAGTCTGACAATATAACTGCATTTTTAAATTTATTGATGTGGCATAGAAGATTCCTGAGACTTTCACTTATTGCAATGATTTCTCCATCAAAACTTGTTGTTTCATATCCAAGGATCTATAAAGTGAGAAGAGACAGCACGTAACACCTGCACCGGCACCTTGTTCTCTGGAGATCAAGGATCCGTCGGTGTATAAATGAAGCCAGTTTTGTGGAGGGTACCTAATATTAATTGTCTCTAAAGACAATTGTTTCAGTATTTCTTCTGTTAAATTTAGATTATATTCTATATTTAACCCTGCGTTAGTGTGGCACGGTGTCAGAGACCGACCTTAGAATAAATTTACTGTTCTTTCCCCATCTACTCAAGGACAGGGGTTGTTCTTTTGTATAGCTTTCTATTTTATTGCCCTTTACATACCAGAGCAAGGCCAGTTAACAAAAGATCCCTTTTTCAAGTAAGACGAGGCGATTCGGTGTCAGAGACCGACCACACTGTTGTCGTAACTTGGAGATCGACAAGCAGATATTTATAACTTCCATGTATATAAATACAATTTTATATAATAATGTTCGTATTTTGTTAATTTAATTACAATAACGATAATTACAAGGAGGTAACGTGTAAAATTAGCATATTGATGAAATATATTATAATAAAATAGGATATAGGCCAATCTCACGTTCATCACATTATTATTATTATTATTATTATTATTATTATTATTATTATTTATTGTCTTCATTATTATTATTATTATTCTTATTCTTATTATTATTATTATTATTATTATTATTATTGCTATTTATATATGTAAGTTGTTCTAGATGTAATGAATTATGAATAAGAAAGTCGCATTCAGAGGCTACTAGAAAGTATTCATATTCCGAACATGAACCAGTATCAAATAATGAATCAGACGCTGAGGAAGACTATATCATAGAGGCAAGAGAAGATGATTCAGGAAGTGAACATGAGCTAGACGCTGAACATCATATTGTATTGTAGAAAAAAATACAATGCATCCCTTTCAAAGGACCCACATTTCAATTAATCATTGCTAACAAAAATATGCGGAATTATGAAATGAGACAGATATTAAAACAAAGAGAAACTCAAAGAAGTTTCATTGTCACACACTAATACATCCCCTACATGTACATTATTGGTAGCACGAACATCAAGTCTGTATTCGATTTCGTTCCACGTTCTGTCCAACAAGCCCACTGATACTGTTACAATATTGTGTCACAGATACGGGTCCGTAAAACTGGAATATCTTGTAGTGGAAATACATGGTCTTTTACATAGCCCCAGGAAAGAAATCCAGTGGGGTGATGTCTGGCGAACGTGGTGGCCACCAAATTCGTCCGCCTCGTTCAATCCAGTGATCGGGAAGGTTTCTGTTAGGGAATTCCGAACATCCAGGCTCCAATATGAGGAGACTCCGTCTTGATGAAAGATTACTTGAGGTTGCAGATCAGCTACCTAGTGGTACAAGAACTGTTCCAACATGTTTTGATACACTGTGCCAGTTATTGACTCCTCATGGAAGAAAAAAGGACCGATAATCCTGTTCTTCATCAGACGCACTAAACTTTCACTTTTGGGCTATCCCGGACATGTTCACGGTAGATTTGTGAATTTTGTGTACCCCAGATCCTTACGTTGTGCCGATCTTGATGCACGAAACATTGCCTCGTCTGAAAACAAAAGGTTTTCAAGAAATTGAAGGTCACTGTCAACACGATCCAGCATTTCAGTAGCAAATGTCTGTCGTCGTGGTCTGTCATCTGGTTTTAATTGTTGAATAATTTACCTCTTGTAGGGTACAAACGAAGTTGCTTATGAAGCACTCGATGCACAGTTGATCTCGGCACATTGAACTGTCGGAATGAATGACGAATTGATTTTTGAGGAATTCTCTGAAATTCTGCTCTAATTTCTTCAATTTTCTCTTCTGAGACACGTCGACGAGAACCTCCTAATTGTTTGTTCACACTTCCAGTCACCAGAAACTTCTCACACCATGCCTTAATGATTTTCCCATCAGGCGCATTTCCTCCATATTCTCTTCTGCAATTTCTTTGCACGGGTAATTATTTATTTCTTCTCTGCATACCAGAAAACAGTTTGTGCACATTGCTGCGGAGTGGCCATTTTGTTTTATGCCATTGTTGCCGAACATGTGACAGATGAACTAATTTGGAACAAATGAAATAATTCTTTGAGATTATCTTTCTTTTATTACCAGTCTCATTTCATGATTCCAGTGATTAATTAAAATGTGGGAAGTTTGAAAGGGACACGGTATACTTTTTCAAGTTTCGTTGCCCTTACAAAATATGGAGAATGGGGCTCGAGTTAAAATTCTGAAGTGGAATGACAGATTTGAACCTAGGATCCTTTACCAAAATGTAACTAATTGAAATCTGAATCCACACCACGGAGTAGGCAAATAAATCTTTCTTTTATCTAGTTACCACATATTCAGAATTTTGGGAAAAAATTCTCATTGAAATGACAAGATTTGAAGCCAGACCTCAGGCAAAACCATTCTATAGAATCCTCCTCTATATATTATGAAAGTCCATGAACTTCAAAATAATACTCTCTCATCTCTTCACAATTTATAAGTATTTCCATTTACAATGAATGGGACACGGAATTAAACAATTTGTATTGCAATAACAGGCTCGAACCCAAGCCTGGTACCTACCTGTCCTTAATTTGAACCCAAGATATCTCAAAATTTAAGTCAGCTATCTTACCCACAAACATAACATGAAATAAAACTAAAAAGAAAGAATATATTGGCAGGATGGTCTGAGAGACCGGCCACACTGAAGATGTTGCAGTCTTGAGCCACATTTACGAAGGGTTAATAGAGTTAAAGGGTTTGGTTTAATTTGTAAGTTTTCTTTTGTGCAGAGAAATTTTAATTACTTCACCTTTCATAAACGAAATAGAATATGTTGAAAACCAAGCTCTCAGACTCCTTACTGGTGGAATCAAAACAACTCCAATAAATTCTATGAGATTCCTCACTAATATTAACAGCATCAAAATGACAATAGAAGAAAAAGCACTGATTCAATATGAAAAACTTATTAGATTACCAGGAAACAATTGGCATTCATACAGTCCTCTCTGTAGATTGAAAACTCAAAAAAGTTTCATATCCATTGTTCAAGAATTAAAACAGAAAATGAATATCCCGCATTTAAAAGAAAACCTACAAATTAAACCAAACCCTTTATCTTTATTAAATATAGAATATAATCTAAATTTAACACAAGAAATACCTACTAAAATCAGAAGTAAACACTGAAATACTAAAACAATTGTCTTTAGAGACAATTAATATTAGGTACCCTCCACAAAACTGGCTTCATTTATACACCGACAGATCCTTGATCTCCAGAAAACAAGGTGCCGGTGCAGGTGTTACGTGCTGTCTCTTTTCACTTTATAGATCTCTTGGGTATGGAACAACAAGTTTTGATGGAGAAATCATTGCAATAAGTGAAAGTCTCAGGAATCTTCTACGCCACATCAATAAATTTAAAAATGCAGTTATATTGTCAGACTCCAAAGCAGCTATTCTATCAATAGTCTCTAAACACACACCTTTATCTCAAACAGCAGAAATAACTAAAATGCTCTCTCAATTAATATCACTCAATAAAAGAATTGTATTCCAATGGATACCATCCCATTGTGGAATCCTGGGAAACGAGAATGCGGATGCTTTAGCAAAGAAGGGCAGCACTGGTACTTACAGACCTGTTACTAAATCTACATATTACTCTGTGAAAAGATTTATTAAATCTACATACATCGACTTCAACAAACAAAATTTGATAACACATTCTCAAGGGAAAGAATGGAACTCTCTGCATCAAAATCCACAGTTAATTCCCGATTTACCACGAAAATCGTCTGTAGCTGCATTTAGATTGGCAACAGGCCATGATTGTTTGGCCAAACACCTGCATAGAATTGGAATATATCAGTCCCCAAACTGCCCATTGTGCACCTCAAACCAAGAAATGGATTCGGAACACCTCAAAATCTGTGCTTCAGTGGCTGGCCATGATAATATCTTTGAAAAATATTGGAGTGCAAGAGGTCAAATGACTTTGTCAAACGCCTGGCATTAGAAAACAACAACAAGTTTTCTTTTAAATTCCGGATATTGATTTTCTGTTTTAATTCTTGAACCATGACAACATATATGTATGAAAACATACACCTTCAAAGCATAATATTCTCAGCACATTCTCAGGATTGTCTCACGACCAAGATGGGGTAAAGTATGCTACTGTGCATACGAAAATTGAGACCAGTCTTGACATAGGCCTATTCTTTGTCTTTTTTTTTTTTTTGGTTATTTAACTACACTGTATCAACTACTCGGTTATTTAGTGTCGATGTGATTGATGATAACGAGATAGTATTTGGCGAGATGAGGTCGAGAATTCGCCATAGATTACCTGACATTCGTCTTACAGTTGGGGAAACCCTTGGAAAACCCAACCAGGTAATCAACCCAAGCTCTAATCGAACCTACGCCTGAACACAACTCAAGACAAGTCTTGAGAATAACTTGGTCTTGACTACGGGCCTAAAACTTCTGATATTTTCAGTCAAAAACTATAGAATCAGATATTATGCAAAAGAGAGCAATTACAGCCATAGTTCAAGTGTCTCAAACTACCAGCTGCAGACCATTCTTCAAAAAATTACATATCTTGCCATTACCCTGTATTTATATTTATGAAACCTTAAATTGTATCAAATATAATTTGCATAGCTTTCCTACAAATTCAGACACACACCAGTACAATACAAGAAATAAAGATAATATTTTTATTGAAAATTTTAACACAACTCTATATAAAAACAGTTTCATTCATGCTGGTCTTCTATGTATAATAGCCTACCAAATTATCTTAAAGAAATATCTGCACATCAGAAATTTAAGAAAGTTCTTCATAAAATTTAAATCAAAAACTGCTTTTACAGTATGAACGAATTTATTGAAAATTGTCATAACTGAATAGAAAAAGAACCCCTTACTTCAAAAAATTTTACTTCCTCTTTTCCAGATCCTGACTTCGAGAAGGGATGTCTTCTCATGAAGGACGCGATGGTTGAAATTGACTCCTGACTTCAAGACACACTGCAAACGGGACTTATAGTCGAAATTGACCGACCTGTAGTTTTCTTCAATGAAGTTCCAAGTTTTGTATATTTGTATTTGTGTTGCATTTAATTATAGTTATTACTTTTATGTATATTATGTAATTAATTATTAGTTTGTAAATATGACATGTCCCATATCATGTATATGATCAGTGGATGCAATAAATGATTATGATTATGATTAAAATTTGAATATAAAATGTGTCATGCATACCAGTCATCTTCAATACTTTCCACTTGAGTTGCAGATTCTTCAACTGTGACCTCCATTGTCTCAACTGCATCTTTTGATGTCTGAAATTTCTTGTATTCTTCTGTAATGATGACGTCTTCATCTTCATCTTCCTGTTACGTAAATGCAAACAATATAGAGTATGATTAATGCAGAATTCGCATAATATTAATATGATTAATAATTTTAAAATCCCGTGCTATAGCCAAGTGGTCTAAAGCGTCATGCCTTCGACTTGCAATATGGAATGAGTGCTGGTTCGAGTCCTCATGGACGAAGAAATTTTCTCATGAAATTTTGTTCAGTGTATGGGACCGGTGCTCACCCAGTATAGTGATGAATTTGGGTAACTACAGTGAGTAGTAAAATCAGGTTTCATACACAGCTATAACAGCTGGGTGAGATCAATGCGCTGACCATACATTAACCTCGTATTGGTTGGATGATCGTTCATCTCTGCTGAGGCATGTGGACGTGAGGCCAACAGTCTGCTGGATGGCCTGGGCCCTCCATGGGCTGTCGTACCATGGATTTTATATTATATAATTTAAAAACACAAACAGATTAAAATAATATGTAGATAGAATTCCACAATATAAATACAAAAATAACATCTCACTAACTTTAACAAATTCTTTACAATATAGGCCTACTTGTAAAAGCAAAAAGGGATATAGGAAAATCAATAATATATTATGATTTGGATTACCTACTGAAGAATACAATACAGCCCCATTACACCCGAATGAAGAAGCAAGGATGGTGACGAGGATATAGTATAATATTATAATTAGAATAATAATATGGTATATTTTGTGTCAATTACATTTCACCAATGTAATGTGGATCTCACAATATAGGCCTAATAATATATATTCAAGGTATACCAAAAGCCTCAACAAATTAAAGGTAAGGTCACACGTCGCTACTTTTGCTGCGCAACTTTTGTACTGCAGCTGCAAAAGTTGCGTGTCGTGTTCACACATAAGCCAAAAGTAGTGTGCTGCATGCTACTTTTCGTGCTGCGCAACCCGAGTGCAGCAAAAGTTGCAGCTGGAGGTTGCGAGTCTGTTCACACACAAGACAGCCACAGTCATGCTGCAGGTTTCCATCTCCGTGTTGACTTCTCAATATACATTTTGTGGTTATGTTCGCATTATTAAGAAACTCATGCGAAAGCTTCCTTATCTATTATTTGCTTTTCTGTCGTAACTAGTATTCAGAAATTGGCATTATTTTTACTATAAAGCTTTTAAAAACGCCTATATACTTAAATGATAAACAACAGCATATTCATGTAATCAATGTTGGCAACCCTCCTGTTTGAAACTGCGCTACAGAAAATTAAACAAGTGAATTATATCGTCAGCAAATATCCTCAGACTGTGTTGTGCATTTAATAACTGTTACAAATAATTTATTTTCATCACATTTAACATTAAAATACATCCAAACAATAAAAGTATCATTCGCACATTTGGGTGGCAACACTGGTCGCAACCACACCAAAAGTTCCAACAAAACCGATATCAAAAATGCTGCGGCTGCAACCCTGAGAACCCTGTTCAAACATCGCTACTTTTAAGCTGCGCGCAGCATGGAAAAGTAGCAGGCAGCAGGTTTGGCAGCCGCTACTTTTCGGGTTGCACCATTGTTCACACGTCGCAGTACGAGAGTTGCGGAGTTTTTTGTACTGCACCGCTGCAAAAGTAGCGGCGTGTGACCGTACCTTAAAGCTAACCTGTCACTGATTTTCGGCCTTATGAAAGCTCGCTATCTACCAAAGAATGTAGTTCCATATCATATTCTCCAGTACGCCCTTATGATTCATGAAGAACATGCAGGACTAAGAAGTTTATATTATAAATATTACACGACATATATCCGGAAAGTATGTGGATAAGAATACCTATATGATTCAATGCAAATTCAACAACGGTATTTTCACTCAACAGTAGGCTTGCAATATATCCTGGTTTGGATGTGATGTCCCAGCTAGTTTTATTTTTCTAGGTTCTTCTGGTATAAAATGTTTATTTTTATTTTTCCTAAGGTTGCAAGCTTTGAATATACTTTTTCTGTGGATCTTTGATTCTTCTAACTCATATCACTTAGCTATCTCATCATCATCTAACATCTAGGCATACACTACCAAAAACCACAACAAACCAAAACTAACCTGTCATTATCTTCGATATGTCCGCCATGTTGACCAATGTTTTCTACTGAATTACCGAATAAAAACATGGCAGTAGGCTATACTGGGAAGCTTATGGGACGATAAGGCAAATTAATTACCAACTTGAGGCTTTCCCGGCATTTGATGTAGAAAAACTCTTCTCGGGTTCTCAGCCAGGTGAGTTGGAGATTAGCTTCCAAGCTTTCGACGGCTAACTCTGCCATCTTCTGTCCCTGAAGAAGATGGCAGAGTTAGCCGTCGAAAGCTTGGAAGCTAATCTCCAACTCACCTGGCTGAGAACCCGAGAAGAGTTTTTCTAAATTAATTACCGTACTCATGCCATTAGGGACCAAACAATCATAATTTATTACGAAATCATTAAACTCATTCCAAATTTAATTATTTTAAAAATTATTGAAAAGAAACAGTTGTTGGACACCTTTCACTGTCCTCACGAGTAACAAGGAAATTAATTAAAGAAAACCATACTTTAATTAACTAATAATACTTAAATTCATACTAAACTTTAACAGATAAACCAACTTAATCAAAATTAGTCTTGCCTGAGCCCAGTAACGCTCTAGGTACTTGTTCGATAACTAAGATTAAAGCTGTGCATTTTCCAATATTTGTTTTGTGTAAAAAAAAAACTCTATTCCCCATTTATTTCATATGTCTCTGTCAGCTAACAGCCTTTTATTTTGCTGCAATACATTACAATAACACTAAAGCCAAACCATGTACGTAACTATCTAACATCTCATAGGATACAACCAGTACTACAATCAAAATCATCAAAGTAAGCCAAATAAATGCCCAACTATTTTATTTCTGTGAAATCTAAAGCTTTTTTTATCATACCTGAAATTGCTGTCCTTTTGTCTGTTCATTATACAAATACTGTCGCAATGCTACATCCGAAGATTCGCATCGCAACTTGAATGCATGATATGTATTCAGCAAGTTGACACACAGCTGACATATCTGACTGGGTAGTCCATCATCATCAGATAACTAGAGAAATGGAAAATAGCAAGTGTGTAAACATTAAACATTGTTTAATCAGAAATGTAGATACTAGATCTATTTACTAGCAACAAAAATTGCTTATACAGCTTAGTTAGTAAGTAGGCCAAATCATGACTTACTATATCTTGTTAGCAATAAATTCTAGTAGACCTATTCAAACCTACAAGTCATTTTAAACGCCCACTAATTTGTAAACACTACACTTTTCATGGCAAAATTTTGGGTCGTATTTGGTTGGATGTTCCGTTACTGCAAACTACGTCCAATCAAATTGGATAATCTATTTTCATAATATTACTTATGACCCACAAAAGCAATACAGGCAAACACTGTGTGCTTGAGACAGTGTATACTTAATTAGATGCTTCCCTTCAAAGTGCATTACATCTATTCAATTCATACGCACCTTAACTACCGGAGCGAGTAACATAATCTTTTCTAATAAACTACTATCATCTTCATTAAACAAAGCCAGTAATGAATCATCTTGTACCATGCAAAGGCGACATAAACTACTGAAATTAAATGCCATGTCTCTTAGAATATAAGCTTCATAAAAATATATAAACATCAAACCATCCACCACATTGTTTATCATTCAGTGTAACAAACAAACTTTTCAGATGGTGCCATTATAGTAATCAGGTCTGCCAAACTTTATTTCATTCAAATGTCATTCTTATTGTTACACAGTTGTGAAATCTTCATGCAAACTCTTCTATTAAAATTAAGAATAAATATCAGTATCACGTTATTGAAAATGAATTATTAACTTATTTCAATCCTATACTTTTCATACTGAATTATGCTTGTAAATTTGATTAGCAGTATCATGAACCCGCGCCATTGGATTGGTACAACTGATATCTGCTTTAAATAATGTCATTGGACCCCGTGAAACGGGCGGGAATAAAATGTGTTCAAGGAGTAAGCGTAATGAAAATAAGACTATCTTTATCATAGTAATATCTGATGTTTTTGTTACTATGGCCTAGCATAACAGTAAATTTGCAGAATGATTTTAAACTCTCCACTTTGACAGTAAACAAATGAAAAATTTGGAAGATCTTTCCTGTAACAACCTGAATATCAACTGGTAAAGTACAACAGTCTCTACAGCACTGTGTACTATATTGTGGGCCGCACAACCTACTTTATGTATTTGCTACACAATTTCTTTTTTAATTTATAAAACAAATTCCTTTCCCCCCTTTTTTTAAATCATCAAAATTTGTGTTTGTATTATCTGCCGGTTATAATAATAATAATAATAATAATAATAATAATAATAATAATAATAATAATAATAATAATAATAATAATAATAATACAGTACACCATGCACTTCAACAACTTCCATATGCTGAACCAGAATGTCTAAATTTCTCCATGTATTTATGAATTATAATATTTCATTTTTAATTTCAAAATTTGAAGTCTTACAGTACCTTTTTTCTTCCCATTTTTATCTCTTGTGTGGAGGAGGGACCTGAAGGCTTCCACTGCAGCCTGAGGCTTATTGTGCTTACCACTCCTATTCTGTGAGTGATTGGATAGCTGAACAGCCATGCTCTTGTACAAGTATAGCAAGCCGCACTGTGAACTGAACAGGCTATGGTATGGATGATGATGATGATGATGATGATGATTATGGCGATTATGGCGAAATGAGTCCGAGATCCAATGCTGAAAGTTACCTAGCAATTCTGCTTCAATTGGTTGCGAGAAAAGCCCAGAAAAAATCTCAACCAGGATTTGAACCCAGGTTCGCTCATTTCAGTCAGATGTGTTAACCGTTACTCCACAGCGGTACCATACGATAACTGGTGCTATTTTATTTTCAGTGTAGTTTTATATGTCGATTGAACCTATAATGTTAAAACATTAAGAGATATGAATTTACCTTTAGTCTTTGAACAAATGGGTATTACTCAGTTGTTCATTTGTTTTTAATCTTAAACTGGAGGAAGGGCAATTGCTTCCCTGCATCCTCCCCTCCCCCCCAAATGACACCTCTGATATAAAATTCTCTCTCTTAGTGAAACATTTTTCCATAGATTCTAAGAATCCAAATCGTCTGTCAATTTATTTGGTGCAATACGAAGAATTACGAACAAAGTCATCTAACGATTCTTGAAGTTGAGTTAACATTGTATATTTTTTATTATTTCAAATAAATATCTATTCATTTTTTTACTAAAAGTTATTATATTTATATCATGTCCATAATTCCTGGGCAAATTACTTGTAAATACTGAATGTGAACGAAATCCAACAAAAGAATAAATTACCATATACATATCGATACAGACAGACATGTTCAAAACCATTTTTTCATTATTAAGTCATTAGGGATGCTGAAAGTTTTTGTTTCAGCGAAAATCTCGAAACTAATAATTTTCTTTAGCATCAAAATACTTTTTCTAGTGATAGTTCTCATATCACGAGAATGATATAAGGTCAGTGGACTATGAAAAAAACAAAATAAATATCCTAAAATGATACAATATTGAGATTATAACAGTTTCTTCAATAATGTTTATTTTCAAATCCATCACAGGGTAACACTTCTATTTCTCTTCATAAATTGAGTACAGTATCAAAATAAATTTAAAATTACATGCTGCTTATGTATTTTGTTACCAGAATTGTAATTAAAATTTTACATATACAAATTTTGAAAACATAAATTATTTAATTCTCATTCTACTTAGAACTAACAATTTTACAATTCATCATAAATAATAACACTGTCGTAGCTATTTCCTAGATTGTAGTTTTAGGTTCAGTTTCTTAACTACTGATAAGTATAATTTTTACTCTGTAGTTAAAATATTATGCAATAAGGATCAAAATTAAGTACCATGTGGATTTGCAATAATGTAACAATGAAGAAAGAGGACACAACATGCTCTTGAATCATAATATAGGCTACTTATGTGCGTATTTTTTAATTTTCTTAATTATCTATAGTATAGCAACATTGACATGGGCCAGGTGTGTAAACCAATTTCTTTTTTGTGTCCTGAAATACAATAAGATGTATTTTAATAAATTACACAAAACATTGAAAATTAGGTTTATGCATTTGTCTATAATTTAACGATTTTCTTTTAAATAATTTCAAGGGAAAAATTGTTCCGGAGCCGGGTATCGATCCCGGGACCTCTGGTTGAACGTACCAGCGCTCTCCCAACTGAGCTACCCGGGAACTCCACCCGACACTGTGTGAACTTTTCCCTTTATATCCACACAACTCGCGTGGGCTGACGAAACGCCAGAGACCCACATCAAGTGCACACAAACTCTGTGTGACTTAGAATTGTGGTTTTCTGTTAACGTACACAGTGACGTATATATTATGCAAATCTAGTCTTTCAGGTGAAGCTTCCTATAAAGCAGATTTGAATAATTTCAAGGGAAAAATTGTTCCGGGGCCGGGTATCGATCCCGGGACCTCTGGTTGAACGTACCAGTGCTCTCCCAACTGAGCTACCCAGGAACTCCACTGGATTTTCTTTTAGTCATGATAATTCTGACCTTCCCAGCCTCTACTAGCCTGATGATGTGAATATTTCAAACAAGGTTACCTTTAAAGCAGAATTCATTGTCTCGATACTAAGATATGCTCACATCTACTATATACAGTCGCGAAGCTTGAGGTGATTTTTGCAAATCTCGTGATAAAGCGCTCCAAGCGGTTAGCAACTAGAAACAATAGACTGTCCACGGTCGACTTTCGACTGTGTCGTATTTCCATTGAATGCTAGCTCGTTGCGTATTTCACATTGATGCTTGTGAAATGTTCGTTATTGGTTGTAATGAAAATGTTAAGGGCTAAAATACAATAATTGGAATAATAATATTTTACTAGAGATGTAGAAAAATTAAGTTTGTTTTAATGAAATTTATTGATCAAGTTTTATTTTCAATTCTGGTGGGATTATTATTGCTTAGGCCTACTTTTTTTTTTCAAAGGATATGTTTTTAATTATAGCTGTTAATTTTGTTGTTATTTTTATTTGTTACTTTACTAGAGGCGTAGAAAAAGTCTATTACAATAAAATTTATTAATCACGTTTTATTTCCAATTCTGGTGTGATTATTATTGCTTAACCTCATCCCACTTTGTTAACTACGTAAGCCTACACTACCAGGGGCGTATTTTGCGGGCTACCGGGGCTACCGGCGATAGCCCAAGGAAATTACAAAAGAAAAAGTTTATAATATAACATAATGTAATAATTTTGTAGTATTAGTTTTACCATAGTAATTTAAATTAAAGTAATTGTTAGATATATTTTGTGTAATAATAGGGTCAGCGGTAGCCCAAACCCTTTAACCAGTATACGCCACTGTACACTACAAGTACCGGTACACTTAAATTACTCCATTAATTCATATTTTCATTATTATTGTTGTAAAGGGAAATGCAAATTAATATTTATTGGTTTCATAGTTGATTATCGCTATAATCTTGAATGGATGCAGGGATTTTTAGTAAATTTCAGTTCGTTTTGCACAAACAAAAATAATATTAACCTATTTCTTGCATGTATCTTCGAGTTTATGGTGGAATTTAAAATACTTCATTAAAATAATAAATTAACTTTATGCATTTAATATTTCAATAATGGAAGGAAGGTGTTAATTTTTCCAAAAGAACACGACAACGAAAGTGTAACATATTTTGTCGTCTGCTAGGAGAGAGATCTGCAATGATGAGGCGATAGTAGCGATTCTAGTGGTGGGCAACTACCCATGTTTGCATTTTTACTACATATTGAGCTTCGCAAATGTATATAGTAGACTGTGATATGGTCTTAAATATGAGAGTGATGATGGGTAGACATGAATGACATTCAGTTGATACTTTTTTGTGAAGTCATGAAATATGGTTTATAGAAAAGATTCTCTTATGTACAACAAATAAACGTCACTGAATTCCCGAATTTATATGCTTTCCTAAGAATCCACGTTAGAATTTTTAATATCTTTAGAAATCCATGGCTTCTTCTGGGTTTCAAATCACAAGTCTTTGAACTACTGGCATACATGATAAATCACTCCACAACAAAAGAAGACATTTTGCAAAAAGTGAGACTGCTGTCAAACTAGTCCAGTAGAAACCATGCATATACTAACAGCCTTCGCTGGCAAATGCAGGAAATTCGGTACAGTAACAGTGAAAACAAAATTATTTCATTCAGAAAGCTGTCATCCTCACAGCATTGAATAAGTAAATATTCTCATTTTATGCATTATTCGACGAATTCAATCTACATTTCATAATGCAATATTAATGCCTATCTGTCTGTACAAACGAAAAAATCTGATTGCTTGGTTTGAAAATAGCTTCTTTCTTGTCATTAGAAACATTGCTGTAATAATGTACAAGGTGATCCATTCAAACCTCCCTGATTTCAATTAATCATTGCTGAAAGGTATGCAGCTTTATGAAATGAGACTGATATTAATGAGAAAAAAAAAAGAGGAACTCAAAGAATTTGTATTTCATTTGTTTGAAGTTGAATTACAGTCTAGTATATACAGTCACGAAGCTTGAGTTGTTGAGGCTACTAGGAACAATAGACTGTGCCGGTACTATTTTGAATTGTCTGTAATAAGGCGATAGTAGCGATCCTAGTGGTTAGCAACTATCTATGGATGCACATTCCCTACGTATTGAGCTTCGTGACTGTATATACTAGACCAGGCCTGCACAAGATTTGCGCTCTCTGAGCCGGCTCACAGCTCATGAGCGGAATGCAGATATTAGCTGTGCTCTGTATAAGGGTGGACTGGAAGAAGGGGTGATCTCGTACAAAATGCACACAAGGTGTTCATGAAATGAATTCCCGTTCAGTGTTTACAAAACTATCTTGCACTATTATTAATTAATAAAGAAATATTTATTTTACAGAAATAATAGAAATTCTATAGCTACTTAAATGTACAATATCATTTTGTTCTATTTTTATTTATCAGTACATGAAAATGAGGTTTTATGTTGTTGGCAGCTGAAAGGAACAGTAGCCTACTGATCGTAAAGAAACATCAGTTACAGATGTTCGATGTCTGCCTTTATTAAAGTTGATTATAGAAAACCGTTGCTCACAATATAAATGTTGAGCCAAACATAGCAATCATTTTCACAGCCAGCCTATGTAGTCGTGGATATTATTGCTAATGTTTAGTCTTGCAAAACTCAACCAGGCTAGTAGTATTATTCAAACGATCTTTAGCCCTTAGGTCACATTGCAGATCAGTAAGTTCGAGATGTAAATCGTTAAATGTTATGTTCCGTCTTTTAGATTCCTCCATACTGTACTGTAGCAGTAGATAACTAACGTGAAACACAGTGGCGTAGCATGAAATTTTGAGCAGGGGAAGCTAACTCAAGTTGTCTTTCATGCAATATGAGAAAACGTATTACAAAAATACAGTTTTAAAATAAATAGTAGTCAATGTCAAGTCAGCAGTCGAAGATTGGTTGGAACATCGTAAGTAACACCAATAAGGCATGACCTCAAATGATACGTAATAAAATATGATTTCACGGTTTACACATATCTCTAACAAATAGACACGTATACGTATAACATTAGCTCACTCCCTGTCATACTTAGAGAAATCACAATATTAGTATCATTACGTAAGTATGCGTCTGTCTTTTGGTTGTGTCCTTCATTGTTGACAGCAAGGGAGTCGGTCATTTGTTTTTTAAATCACACTTTTGTTCGTAAGTCAGTTTTGATAATACAATTGTCCTAAAAAATTCAAGTAAATTAGTGTCAGGAACTGTTATTTCGCTCATTATTTATTATATCAGCCACAATGCACACTAACACTTCAACTGAACACAACTGACGAAAAGGGATAACTCGGAAACTACTTATTTTAAATGTTAAAGCTAGCTTCTTTGCGAGCCTTGCGACTAGGATAGCTTAGTTAGAAAGGGATGGAAAATCTGCGGAGTGGATTACACATAAGAAACCAGTCTGCTTGGAAGCTGGTGTGTGCAGGCTTCTTGTTTACTGCTGCATCACAAATCATCCTGAGCTGCCGCATCACAATATTTAACGCGTAAATATAAATTCTATTAAAATTAATAAATAATTTTCTCCATAAACTGCAGGTTTATTATGAAATTATTATTAGCTGGGGAAGCTAAGCTTTTCAGCTTACATTGACGCTACGCCACTGGTGAAACAGTTACTGAGAATAGGCCTACACAGTGCACTCCACTAGATAAATGAGTGGTCGTTTCCCTCTCCTCTACCTATAGCAAATCTATGTCGTTCTGACGTATCTTCTTCTCCGTTTCGGTGTGCGGTAAACACCGCTCTCCCGCTCCGAAGGAGTGCGCGCTCGTTGAGCGCTGTTTGTGTAGGCCTGTACTAGACTATGGTTGAATGTTTTGTCATACGTTGCGCAACAATCGCAAAAGCAAAACTGGCGACTCCACAGCAATGCGGGCAAAAAGTGGTGTAGTATGTGGAGACGAAATTCATGATATCAACGCAAAGAAATTACAGACGAGTGTATGGAGGAGTTGCACCTGATGCAAAATCAATTAGGCCCTGGTTCAATAAGTTGCTTACGACCAGCAGTGTCCTAAAATGATCTGGTGGAGCTTGGCGTTCCCTGACAGAAAAAAAGGTGGAAGAAATTCGAGCGGGATTTGAGAGAAGCCTGAGTAAATCCATTCACTAGGATCAATGCAATTCAGTGTGCCTCCGACAACTGTGCATCGAATTCTGCATAAGCAGCTTTGGTTGTATCCATATAAAATGCAGATTGTGCAACAACTGAAACCAAACGACAGGCCGCGTCGTAAGGAATTTCCTTGAGTACAGGTTGGACATTGTTCACGCTACCAATGGGGCACATGCAGACAGCGGCGGCTCGTGATAAAATATTATATGTGTTCACAATTTTTTGTTCCAAAATCGAAGAGAATTTGAAATCGTACGTTTAGCCTAATATAAAATGTCATGATTCCAATGTTTCATCATCTAAAAAAAACCGTATATAAATTCAAAAGAACATATCATAATAATAATAATAATAATAATAATAATAATAATAATAATAATAATAATAATAATAATAATGAAACCCAGTCTTTTTATTTCCAATTTTTCCTGGTACCGGTAAGCCAGTTTACCCAGTTCTTTACTGTTCCAAATTACTTGAACAGAGTTCACTGTTTACGTTTATTAAAAATGAATGGGCCTACATACCACAATGCCGTTATTTACAAAAGCGTGTGTTCAGTAATATATTTTGGTTCACAACACACTGATACACTATAGCCTATACCACTACTGTAATCCCATTTGCATATTGATTACTATAAATACATGCCAGTAAATGTTATTCTTAAATATTACACACCACCATACAGATACTTAAATTCATACCACCATTACATTCAGTCAGCACGTGTTTGAAAGCCAAACTATGGTATTATGCTAACACTGATGTATAGTAATTCGCAAACTACACTCTCGTAGCAGCACTGTACACACATCCACATAAAGTAAACGTTCCGACAGTGACATGCTGACACTTACAGGCTAGAATGCAAACTATTAAATTTCTTCCTCGAGATATAGTACGTGAACGATAGCATCGATGCACCTGACATCTGTAGGATAGATTCACTGTTCACTTAATGCTTTGTGCTCTTGACGAGTCATAAGCGGCCAGCGAAAGACAATTTTCTCCCGCGCATGCGTGAAATTCCTGTAACCTTTTTGGAAAGAGCACGGCTTGTACGTGAACGGATGTTGCCAAGTTTACATAAGAAGTTTGTGCAAGATGCGGGATGTTTAAAATACTCGATTCTGATATTATACGTCCCCATTACGTCAATACGGTATTAAATGATAAAACTAGTCGTGCATTAATGGAAACAAGGTGTTCACGTGCTCTTGTGCTCTTATTTAAGCACAGCCACTGCATGTAGAGGTGTACTAGTGTGAGTAGAATAAAATCTACGAGTTTTTCTTGAATTTTTGTAATTTCATTGCCCTATCTTTCATACTTTCCGTATAATGATTAATTGAAATCGGGAGGTTTGAATGGAACATCTTGTATAATATGAATACTACCTTTGGTACAAATGTTTCAACACAAGGAATAGGGAATTTGATGTGTTGTACTTTACATCCATATGTAATGGGTGAGAGTTTGAAGAAAGTATGTAGAGGTACGTAGATGTAAGGAATTTCACCTGAAAGAAACAACCAAACACAGAGGATAAATTACAGCAAGTAAAATAGCAACTTGGAACGTCCAAAGGTCTGGGGTAAAGGGATAAGAGAACTTAAATCAAAAGTGATGTCACACTTACGTTGTGGTATATCCAGGAAGTATCCCAAGAGACACCGGAGGACTGCTTCGTGACAGACGATCAGGACATTGCTCTGTCTCTCTAACTCCATTATAACAGGCTCCAGTCTCTCAATCACATCTTGATAGTTCTCTCCATGCGGATAACGATAATAAAATTTATCCATCTCTCTAGCTTTGCGGATTCCTGGATATTTCATAGCAATTTCTTCATAAGACATTCCATCACATATGCCCTGCAATACACACCATGAAATATGAAGTGATTAAAATAACAATACAATAAAATTACTCGTGTTAATCATGTAAGTCTGTGCGGCTTACAGCTGTTTCGGTGCTTCATCACACCATCCTCAGAGCCTACTAGATCTCTGCGTCATCTCGAACTTCTCTGCCTGTTGGGTGCGTTTGATTGTTGAAAGGTGTTGAAAAGTGGAGTCAAATAGTGTGTGTGTGTACTGAAATTGTTCTGTGTGTTGAGAATTTGATCGGGGTGTGTTTTAGTGTGTTTGTATATTTCGTATTGTTCTAGTGTGTTGAGTTTTTGGTTCTTGGGTTGTATGTGCACAAACTTACATAATTAACACGAGTAAGTCCGCTAGTTAGTCAATTAATTATATTCAAATGTTAAAAGTAGTGTACGCAAGATTCAAAATGGACAATAAAATTATTAATAATTGATTAAATGGCGATCTTACTCGTGTTAATTGTGTAAGCATGTACGGCTTGCAGCTGTTTCAGTGTTTCTTCACACCATTCTCAGAGCCTACTAGATCTCGGCGTCATCTCGAACTTCGCTGCCTGTTGTGTGGGTGAGTTCGATTGTTGAAAAGAAAGTGTTGAAATGTGATGTCATAGAGTGTGTGTGTTCTGAAATTGATCTGTGTGTTGAGAATTTGATCAGGGTGTGTTTTAGGTGTCTGTATATTTCGTATTGTTCTAGTGTGTTGAGTTTTTGGTTTTTGGGTTGTATGTGTAGGATTTCCATGTCTGTATTTATGTTACTGTATGTGTTCGGCATATCAAAATATACAGAAAACCAACCACCATCACCACACACATACACAACACATCTAACCACCCCATACAACACAAACATGCTGCATTCAGGACAATGGTACACAGATTACTCAACATACCCATGAGCCAACAACACTACAATGAAGAAGTGAACACAATCAAATACATAGCACAAGAAAATGGTTACAATCCAAACATAATAGACAACATCATAAGGAAGACAAAACAAAAACTTAACAAACACAAAAACACAACACAAACACAAGAACACAAGAAATACATCACACTAACATACGAAAACAAAAACACACACAAGATCGCATCCACATTCAGAAAATAGAAATACAACATAGCATACAGAACAGAAAACACACTACAAAGACATCTCAACACACAAACAACACAAACAAATAAATACAACCACACAGGCGTATACAAACTCACATGCAATAGTTGCGACAGTTTCTACATTGGACAGACAGGCAGATCATTTAAAACTTGATACAAAGAACACATTAAAGCAATAACCAGAGGACACAATACATCTACATATGCCGAACACATAACTAATGCCAACCACACATACAATAACATAAATACAGACATGTAAATCCTACACATACAACACAAAAACCAAAAACTCAACACACTAGAACAATATGAAATATACAGACACACTAAAAACACACCCCAGTCAAGTTCTCAACACACAGATCAATTTCAGAGCACACACACTATTGGACACAACTCTTCATCACACGAACGCACCCACACAACAGGCAGCGAAGTTGAGATAGCGCCGAGATCTAGTAGGCTCTGAGGATAGTGTCGAATAGCACCGAAACAGCTGTAAGCCGCACATGCTTACATAATTAACACGAGTAAGATCGCCATTTAATCAATTATTTCAATTTTTTTCTATTTTGAGATATATTATTTATTGCTCTAAGGAATATGTCTCGTTTTCTTTTGCCTATTTGTTACATTGGAAAATAGATGTCGCTGATATCGTTCGATCAGTTACCTAGTTCTTGCATTATATGCTGTGCTATTTTTGCTATGCTGTAACGGAGATAACTTAAAACGAAAATTTCGAGTTACCTAATTCTTGCATTCAGATGACGATATGTTATTACGGGTCATATGTTATTCTATAGCCTCAATGTTGTTTTTCTAGATAATTCACTTTTGAACAGATCTAAATTTGCGTAAAAGGCTTTATTTTTTTACATTATTCTTGCTTTGAGTTCTTCCTCAATGGAGTCATTACCATTCCCTGTTGCGCCTAGATCTTTAAAATAATTAATGTGTTCAATCCGTTCGTTATTAATCAATATATTATCTAGATAATTTTTATTTCTCACACATTTTAGATAGGTATTTTGTTTTTTTTATATTTATTACTACGCCACATTGTAGGGATTCTTTCTTTATAGTTCATAAACTTCAATTAAAGATTTTTGGATTTGCACCGATCATCAATACTGTAATTTCAAGCGGTGTTGTCACATTTTCGTTCCACCCACATCAATACATTGATTTCTACCAGCACCTTCCACAGTTAATACATTTTAAGCTGTAAGATTACTTTTAATTAAAATTAACCTTTTTCTGTCGTCATCGATCAACTCCAGATATGGCAACATTGGTTTTTACTCCACGTGGACGTCAATTACAATTGCTAACGTATCATTGGTAGACACTGGAGCAGTATCTGAGAAGGCCTAGTCAATAATCACACTCTTTGACACCGACTTGGTATTAATTGGACGTGAATACTTCACGAAACATGTAAAACATATGACAAAAGTATATGTCACATTCGTAACAATAATTTTTCTCCCTATCGCTTACTCTCATTTCTGTATAGAAATTCCACTATCCAATTGGCTGTCATATTCAAGCTGCAAAACAACTCCTCCTCTCCCGCTCTAATTAGTCACAAGTGATCCAATTAACAGATCAGACCAATAAAATTGCACAAGTTATCATGACTCACCACGTCTATTTCGTTGAGAACTTTCCACCTTTCTTGAGGACATGCTACATGTTCTGCAGTCGAGATCGTCCGCTGCTTTACCGAAGTCCATACTCTTAGGTCCGGTATATTCATACCAGCAACAAATTTTGCTAGCGCCAATGCATACTCTTTACCTCTAGGCGAGAGTTCAGAATCGCCGCCAACACGATCTGACAAATTAAATTCACTTTCTCCATGCTGAAAAATTAGAGAAAAAATAAAATACATTGCATGAAGTAGTGAACAAATTTTTAAATGATCATGACTGGTGAATCAGGCTACTCTCCGATTCTGACATCAAGATTTTACGTTTCATGCCATCTTATTCTCGGTTGGTCTATGTTTTTTCTTCATCTGGTTGATTCACACACATACACTCACACACTGACACATACATACCCATATTCACTTTTATACTAGTAGCACAGTCTAGTATATACAGTCACGTAGCTTGAGTTGTGAGGGCGCTATACTTGTTTTTTTGAAAGATGGAACATGACAGGAGCGTTGCAATCGGAAAAACAACTGAATGTCACATAGCGTGGTAGGCCTGTTGCTTTAGTAACAACGGTTGAGTTGCCAAACTTCCGTTCCCAAGTGACGAGTGCTAATAGCTCTCTTGGCGACATTTATTGTGCACACAATGTTAGCATTGGTACGTTTCGTCTTTGATTCTTTGTCAATTTTTGTATTGTTTTCTTACCTTCGCGTCAATATTGTCAATGAATCTTTTAACGTCAGCCATTTTCTAGCTTCCATCAGCTGGCAGCTTGGTAGTCCATATTGGCAACATAGCACTGTAGTTCCAAGCTCAGGGCGAAGGCCTCTTGCTTAACTGTCATGTCCCATCTTTCAAAAAAACAAGTATAGGAACAATACACTGTGCAGGTACTATTTCGCATTGTCTGTAATGAAGCGATATTAGCGATCCTAGTGGTTAGCAACTATCTATGGATGCATATTTACTACATATTGAGTTTCGTGACTGTATATACTAGACTGTGCTAGTAGTCAGAAAGTACCGGAACTTCGGGTGGCAACGCCATGCTCTATAGGCAACTTCTCTGCCTTTCTCGTGTGATATGTAACCTACTCTTCAAGCCACCGGCGTGGCTCAGTAGGTTAAGGCGCTTGCCTGCCGGTCTGAAGTTGCGTTCGGGCGCGGGTTCGATCCCCGCTTGGGCTGATTACCTGGTTGGGTTTTTTCCTAGGTTTTCTCCAACAGTAATGTGAATGCTAGATAATCTATGACGAATCCTCATCCTCATCTCGCTATCATCAATCTCATCGATGCTAAATAACCTAGTAGTTGATACAGCGTCGTTAAATAGCCAACAAAAATAAAAAAAATAAAACCTACTCTTCTGGCGTATAGACTCAGTGCGAACATGTGTAGATACAGGGACATCATTTTATTTTTACTTCAATTTTTATTGTACCCGAGTTTTTGAATGTACTTCACTCCCACCCCTTCTACTAATGAAGTTCAACCGTCCTCCACACAGATCCAAGACTGCCTATACAGTCATAGTAGCCTTACGGTCATTGTAAACAGTACGTTCCAGAAATATGTTCGCGTTTTCCAGTGACGAAAGAGCTTTCAATATTGAATCATTTTCGCACAGGTGCTGTCGTCCATTTGCCTACGTCGTATCCCGGTTTCACCCACCAGCTTTTATTCGCTAGCTAGTGGCTGGGCTCTCTTAGCTTCTTTCTCAGAACATTAATTTCTGTTAGGAATTGGACGTCTACGTAATATTATACAACTGTTTAAAATAAACGACCCTACGACATAACCACTTGGACGGTCAGTAGATAGCATGTCTGAGTAATTTTATCTTTTCGGATCGGGCAGAAGTGAAGATTGAATTTACAGTACCTAAGGTACCCTTTTATAGAGTAGGTACGGAATTATTTCAACATGAGTTACTAGTACGAAGAACGAAACTAGTAATTGCAATTAGGTGCAATAGTCTATAGTGCGATAAATGCACATTAGAACTGAAGCCTGTATCGAAATTAACGGTCACCATTTTCAAAAATATGTTTAAATATCCACATTATGATTATTTTTCAATTTAACTTCATTCTCTATATTGTACGCTAATGTGCTGTAGACAGTATAGTATACACTGCATAATGAATACGTCCACATGGACAGCTCGTGAGTAAAAACACTCATTGTTAATACTGTACTGCATTTTGATTAAACAAAAACCTAATGAAAATGATCAAACTCAAAAGCGCAATATTTCCTAGTTTACGTAAATGGATGAACTACTTTTCTTTCCTCCTATACCTAGTAAAGTGATTTGTTTATATATTACGCCAGTATCATCGAATTCCAGTCGTGGAACGGGGTAGCAAACGGCGTCGATCCAGAGGTATAGGCAAGTTAATATTAAAAATGTTAGTAAAAATAAAATGATGTCCCTGTACCTTTGTTGCAGATGGCATACAACCATTTACACAACATCGCCTTTAAAGTACGTCCTCTGGGCAGTGACACACTTCTGCCAGCGCCAAACCACTTCTCGAAACATTCCTGCAGCCCATCTTTGGTCACTTCCCGCAAAGCGCGTCACTTGAATTTTCACCTCTTCGCCTGACGCAAACCCCCGTCCCCTGAGTAGGAATTTCACCTTTGCAAATACAGTAGAACCTCAATTATCCGTCACCCTATTAACCGATTGATGGATTATCCGAGTGACTTTCTCTCTCGCTCTTTTTTTTATGTAGAAAAAATATGAAGTAGTGTATGCACATTATACAGGGACATCATTTTATTTTTACTAACATTTCTGATATTAACCTGGCTATACCTTTGAATCAACGGTTGCTATCCCCTTTCACGACTGAGTTCGATGGCGTAATATACAAATAAACCACTTTACTAGGTATAGGAGGGAAGAAAAGTAATTCATCCATTTGCGTAAACTATGAAATATCACGCTTTTGAGTTTGATAATTTTCTTTAGGTTTTTGTTTAATCAGAATACAGTACAGTATTAACAATGAGTGTTTTTACTCACGAAGTGAGCTGTCCAACGTATTCGATACTTACTTACTTACAAATGGCTTTTAAGGAACCCGAAGGTTCATTGCCGCCCTCACATAAGCCCGCCATCGGTCCCTATTCAAGATTAATCCAGTCTCTATCATCATATCCCATCTCCCTCAAATCCATTTTAATATTATCCTCCCATCTACGTCTCGGCCTGCCTAAAGGTCTTTTTCCCTCCGGTCTCCCAACTAACACTCTATATGCATTTCTGGATTCGCCCATACTATATGCCCTGCCCATCTCAAACGTCTGGATTTAATGTTCCTAATTATGTCAGGTGAAGAATACAATGCGTGCAGTTCTGCGTTGTGTAACTTTCTCCATTCTCCTGTAACTTCATCCTGCTTAGCCCCAAATATTTTCCTAAGCACCTTATTCTCACCCTTAATCTCTGTTCCTCTCTCAGAGTGAGAGTCCAAGTTTACAACCATACAGAACAACCGGTTATAACTGTTTTATAAATTCTAACTTTTTCGTTATGCAGTGTATATTATACTGTCTACAGCACATTAGCGTACACTATACAGAATGAAGTTAAATTGAAAAATAATCATAATATGGGTATTTAAACATATTTTTTAAAATGGTGGCCGTTCATTTCGATGCAGGCTTCAGTTCTAATGTATGTAATTCCAATTACCAGTTTCGTCCTTCGTACTAGTAACTCATGTTGAAATAATTCCGTACCTACTCTATAAAAGGGTACCTTAGGTACTGTAAATTCAATCTTCACTTCTGCTCGATCCGAAAAGATAAAATTATTCAGACATGCTATCTACTGTCCGTCCAAGCGGTTATGTCTCAGGATCGTAGAAAGGAGGGAAATCACGTGACAGTTAATTACTTGAGGAAGCATTTTTATTTAAGATATTTTAAACAGTTGTATGGGTATAATATTGCGTAGATGTCCAATTCCTAACAGAAATTATTGTTCTCAGAAAAGAGCTAAGACAGCCCAGCCACTAGCCTTTACAGAGAGGCGAGTAGAAGCTGGTGGGGAAAACCGGAATGCGATCTAGGCAAATGGACGTCAGTACCTATGCGAAAATTATGGAATATTGAAAGCTCTTTCGTCATTGGAAAACGCGAACATATTTTTGGAACGTACTGTGACGGTAAGGCTACTATGACTGTATATGCGGTCTTGGATCTGTGTGGAGGACGGTTGAACTTCATTAGTAGAAGGGGTGGGAGTGAAGTACATTAAAAAACTCAGGTACAATAAAAATTGAAGTAAAAATAAAATGATGTCCCTGTATTAGTACGAATTTTATCTACAGAGTGATTTCTTTACAAACCTTTACCCTTATGCAGTATGGTCTACTCTTAAAGTGGCTGTACTGTATAACTTCTATGCAAAATGTTTTCTACAGGTGTCAAAAGAAAACTTGTTGTGCTACGAAAAAAGTACAAGTAATTGAATGGTTTGGAAAAAGCGAAACTGTGGTTCATCTCGCATCAGAATACGAAATAGGAATTACAACTGTGCACGATTTAATGAAAAAAAATATATATATATAAAGTGTATGAATTATGTAAATCTACAACATGAGACCTGTAGGCCTACTATTCCTATCTTTTCACAGACAGCCGTCATAAGGAGTTTTGTCGTTGAAAATCAGACTTAAATTAGTGAACGTCTGATCTGTTATCTAGAATGTTAAAACACAAGACCACGGAGGAAATTACGAAACTGTATTAATCTATGTACTTAATTTATGAAAACCTTATATGGTACGGATTATCCGATTTTTTCGATTAACCGTTCACTCCACCCCCTTCATTACCACGGATAATAGAGGTTCTACTGTAAGTGGAAATCTGCTGAGCAAGATCTGGAGAAAATGGTGGCTGTGGAAGGACAGGTATTTTGTGTTGTGCGAGGAATTCGCTTACCAAGAGCGACCGATGTGCTGGGGCATCGTCATGATGGAGAACCCAATTCTGTCCTTGCCACAAGTTGGGTCTTCTTCGAACTGCATCACGAAGACGTCGAAGAATTGCAACATACGCCTCCTTACTGACAGTTTGACCCTCAGGAATAAACTCTAAATGTACGAGATCTGGATATCGAAGAACACTTCAAGCATTACTTTCCCCTTTGATCGGTCGGCACGGAATCTGAGGGGAATGAATGAATGAATGAATGAATGAATGAATGAATGAATGAATGAATGAATGAATGAATGAATGAATGAATGAATGAATGAATGAATGAATGAATGAGTGGGGGGAAGTGGGAGGAGAAACTTTAAAGGTACGTGAAAACACGTCCTTGCAAGGGGGGAGTTGGGGCTGTGAAAAACTGAATATGTGAGCTCCAAGCCTCTTGGCCACTTGTCTCACTTCGGGTTTCGCCGCCCCAGTGAAGGAGCGCTAGAAATTTCCAGTGGGTAAGCCGAAAATGGACGTCACTGATTAGCTACAACATACGGGGGAGGAGGGGCAGAAGTACAGCGACCTGATCCGGAGGAGAGACTCGATGGAGAAGTCTAGGCACGAAACGGTGATAGCCAGTTTGGCTGTTTGAAGATTCGAACGCGTAGGGATTAATCTTACAATAGCCAATTGGCTCTTTGATGATTTTTCTCAGATCAGGAGACCAGCCAATTGACTCTTTGATGACTCCAGTGATCTGTACAAAGGGACGATTGAATTCTGTTAGGACCCGAGTTCGATGTGAATAATCATTAATTTTGAGCCGTCACCAATGTCTGGGGAAGTGAATGCAGGTCCGTGGCCCATTTCTTTTAGGGCTCATCCCGACATTTGTCTTAACGCCTTAGGAAAACCACGGAAATGAGATGTCTCAATTTTAGAGACTAGCCAGTAGGCTCTTATGTAAAATGACTTGATTCGATGGATGTAGACTAGCCAATTGGCTCTATTACAACTCCATCGATTAGCAAAACGGACTTATTGGGGACGATATGTTAGCTCAAGTTATTTAACCATCATAACGGTATTAGCCAATTGGCTTTTTGATGGTTTCTGTCAGATCCGGAGACTATTCAATTGACTCTTCACTCCGTAGACCTGTAAGAGAAATAGAATGGATTTATAGCCCGAGTTAGAGCAGGTCATTTCACAGCGGTTGCTTATTAGATTAAGTCATGAATTAATAATCTACTACCTAAATCTGGGAGTGACACCTGCCTCCCTGTTTTCCTGTCTTAAGAGAATAGCTAGTGGACCTGTCTGGTGTCTTCGCCGTAACCTAGGATCATACCGGCCGAAGCCTGATATGAGCGGGTTGGGGCTGGCACGAGCGGCCTCATACAGGTTTCTAGCCAATCGAGCAATGAACTCGTCTCTTTTCCCATGGTGAGCCGGTAGATTTCCACGTTGAAGAGTGCGGACCGTAAAGTAAACACCATGTCTTGTCACCTGTGATCACTCTGTGCAAGAGAGTTGGATCCTGGTCCACCCTGTCAATCACGTCTCCACTAACCAGTTGCCGCTCTTCCCGCTGCTCATCTGCTAGGCTTCTTGGAACAACGTGCTCACACACACGTTGCATTTACAAATCATTGTGGAGAATGGATTTTACAGAACCATGCGAAATGCCTAACAAAGTAGCCACATCATCTATTGACTGTCTGCGGTCTCATCTGATTTTTGTGCAACTCGAGCTATCATTTCTTCAGTTCTTGCCAATCTAAGGCCCGATTGTATAAACCATTTAATCTTAGATCAGAGGTTAAATTGATCCTTGTTTCAGGTGAACTTGGAATTTTGTGTTGTATAAAGTCTAATCTGAGATTAATTTGTCTCAAACTAAAGTCAACTTTGACTGAAGAAATTTCTCCGATTAAGTTAGATGATCCAAGTTCAGTTATTTCTTTTCTGTTTGAAATATACGAGTGACAGATTGTGCAAATAAAATATCCATTATTATTAATATTAGTAGATATGTTAGGTACATTTATATATATTTCTTTCAATTTCTTGCCTTAATACACAAACATTCTTATATTTTATAAGGCTCTATCGTATTCAGCAGTATTAAATAACATAACCTATAATTATATTATGTTTATAACAATCATTAATTATTAATGGATATGATAGGTACATTCATAAATGTTCAATTAACTGTATTACTAAACGAAAATTGTCGTTTTATAAAGCTTTATTATGTTTAGCAGTATCAAACACCATAACATGATAACAACTTGGAGAACAGTCAACCTTCTTATTGTCCGCCATTATTTACATTGCAAAAAAAAAAACAGTGTCTCCAACAGAGTGTAATACGGAAAGTCGCCAAAAAGTAGTTGTAAAGTCGCTAGATTTCTCATTATCAACAAAGAAAGATTAAATTTTGTCACTATGGGGTGCTAAAAAGGTCACTAAATCCCTATTTAAGCAATATAAAAGTTAAAAGAAATTGTTGTTGAAAAAGAGTTAAAATCGCTAGATTGGCAACACTGAACAAACCTGTATAACATGGTCCGCGCATCACGTATTTCACCTGTTTATGCGATGTTGCCAAATCCTTTTCACGTGAACTTAGATTGCATTTGAACCAAGGTAATTTGATCGCAGAAAAGTTTTATACAATAGAAGAAGTGTCTGAGGTCGGTTTACTTTTCGATCTTCGATCAAAGTTGATCTTTAGTCAGGGAGTTTTATACAATTGGGCCTAAGTCTTCCTGAACGTGGATCATCATCCGTTGAAAGACGGTCACTTGTGAAGCGCTTGTGCCACTCATATACTGGGGTCCGAGACATTGCTTCTTCTCCATACTCTTGGCGCATGAGTGCAAAAGTCTCAGTAAATGTTTTACAGAGTTTAACACAAACTTTAATGTTACCTCTCTGCTCTTTCAAGCTCATTTTATCACATATACCTATGGCCCTACGTCTTCATTAAACGAAGCGGAAATCTGCACTGTATTACACGTCTTCATTAAATAACTTAAATAATTATATAGCAAATAATAAAATCTCCTATATGTAATTATATTTCTTTCTGTGTGACATTCCGAAATTAGTCTCAGCTGACAACAAATTTTTCATTAGTCTATGGTTCTCCAGGTCTTGATCTTAATCGAAGTACACAGTATAAGGCGCGTGAGGGAAACTCATACCACAGCTACAGTAAGGAAATAAAACAGCCGCACTGTAGCCAACATACTAATGTAAAATTATAGATTAAATTTATGTATATTTACCCTTGTGAAATATATATTGCGTGGCAGTATATGGAGATTCATCAGGTAGTAGATAATGCGACTTTGGATGGGTCCCTCATGTTTATGTATCTCCACGCTTTCACCTGTGTAATAAACATCTGGGAGTTGAGAAATGTCATTCATCACAAATAACGAACTTATCAAACTTTATGGTATTAATGTCGTTTTCATGCCCACTTCCAAATTAAGGGGATACTACACTGAAATTCCGGAAGTCCATTTTTTTAAGTGTCAACTGTGATGAAATTAATAACTTCCATATACGTAGAGCTAGATTAATCGATTTTTTATGACTGATAAGTATATCCAGAGTGTGAATTAATATTTCTGATGAGGAGGGATAGAATCCTAGATAGAGAATCCATACATAAAATTATTATCATCCTCATTCAATACCGCTCAACGCTTGCTGCCATTAAGAAGTTGCTTGTCTTGCATCTTGCTCATAATAATAATAATAATAATAATAATAATAATAATAATAATAATAATAATAATAATAATAATAATAATAATATTATTATTATTATTATTATATCCGTGAGCAGGCTTAAGATAAGATGTGTAATTCCTAAGTTATTGATTGTTATCAGCTTGCCGGTGATGATAATACATCAATAGTCTAATATTTTCTTTGCTTACTTTATAATTTATAAAATATACTAGTATTAAAATAATGAAATTATATTTTGTGAGGGGGATAGAAGTTGTCCCTGGCAGAGATGTTAATATGAATTTATGAGAGGGGATAACTTTCCAACAGGGGGAATTCCCCATCCCCCGTTAATTTGCACCCTGGATATATCCTGATAATAAAGACAAATGAACAAAATTTCATCCAAGTATGATAAGTTGATTGCATTTTATTAAGACTTTTAATAAAATATTATATCGTTCTATATAAAAAGTTTCTTGCGTCACAATTTACATTATTTTTAACTGATATTCACTTATATGTTTCCTTAAATCAGTAAGTAATTAGACAATTTAATTAAAATAAATAATAATAATACTAATTAACAATAATAATATCAATAATAATAACAATAACAATAATAATAGTAATAATAGTAATAATAATAATAATAATAATAATAATAATAATAATAATAATAATAATAAAATAAATTTAAAATTATGTACAGTAAAACATAATAAATTTGTTTACACGTATACAAGGAACCACTTAAGTGAATATTAGTTAAAATAATGTATATTGTGACACAAGAAACTTTTTATATAGGCCTAAAGCGATAAAATAATGTAATTTTTCAGTAAGTTTTCGTTAACGGAAAAATTGTTATACACGCTGTTTCACGAGGATTTACCGTATCTTACGTACCTTATTTCCGAAGACATTCTAAGCATAAAATGTCATAAACATGTGTCCTAATCTCAATATTTTTAGAATTACACTAATTTGAAGTTGGTTGTAAAATAGCATTAGCCTATTCTTGAGTTTTAAGAGATAGAATATTACAGATAAAGAATGAACTATTCAGAAGTATCATTTCTTTAATTAGGTAGTATTCTGAAGCTAAAAATGTGTTGTGAATTCCGTAGTTACTTCGTACAGAATTTTTTTTTTTTTTCAATTTTTAACTACATAATTATCCATGTTGAATCTTTCGTACACTACTTTTAACACTTGAATATAAATATGATTAAATGGCGATCGTACTCGTGTTAATTATGTAAGCATGTGCGGTTTACAACTGTTTCGGTGCTACTTCACACCATCCTCAGAGCCTTCTGTGTCTCGGCGTCATCTACTTCGCTGCCTGTTGTGTGGGTGCGTTCGTGTGATGAAGAGTTGTGTCAAATAATGTGTGTGTGTTCTGAAATTGATCTGTGTGTTGATTATGAACAATTTAGAGCAATATGAAATATACAGACACACTAAAACACACCCTAATCAAATTCTCAACACACAGATCAATTTCAGAACACACACACTATTTGGCACAACTCTTCATCGCACGAATGCACCCACACAACAGGCAGCGAAGTTGAGATGACGCCGAGACACAGAAGGCTCTGAGGATGGTGTGAAGTAGCACCGAAACAGCTGTAAGCCGCACATGCTGACATAATTAACACGAGTAAGATCGCCATTTAATCAATTATTTACAAAATTATATTTTCTTATGCATTTATCACAACAATTGTTACAATTCACGCCACTCTTGTAAATAAATTCTTTGAGATTATACATTAGGATGCATAATTAAACTGTAAAGAATCAAGTTCCTAAAGTCGTATAATTTGTAATATATTTTTGTGATAAATGCGTAAGAATGATGTCATTTTTAGTTAAAAATTGAAAAGAAATCTACACAAAGCAATCAACAATACATTTTTAGCTTTAGAACACTAGCCAATTAAAGAAATGATACTTCCGAACGTTCAATCTCTGTTTGTAATATATTTTTTACACTTAAAACTAAAGAAGAAAGGTATTTTACTAAAAATTTCAAATTAGTTTAACTCTGAAAATATTGAGATTAGGACAAATGTTTATATTACATTTTTTGCTTAGAATGTCTTCGGAAATAAACTACGTAAGTAACGGTATAATCTATAGTTTGAAAGAAAGAAAGATTGGGTTTGCAGTAAATAGCTTCATTTTTCACAGGAATTTGGTCTCTTTATAAATGTCAGTGAATTTCACATAAGCATAAGGACAGGAGTGCAACATTTCTTTCGAAGGGATGTCCTTAAACTTCTGGTAGAATCTATATGGATGTTTGATGAAGTCCAGTTTCATTTAAATAACTCCGTATTATGCACAGGAAAATTCATGGCAACTTCATAAGCGGCCCCTAATTGCATAAAAGGTAACCGTTTGGAGTGCTCTCTCTTCCAAAAGAATTATTGGACCATATTTCTTTGAGGATGCCAATATTCCAGGCGGAACTCCTAGCACTGAAGAAAGCAACAGAATGGAGTGTAAATAGACCGTGTAATGTACGAATTTTATGTGATTCTCAAGCAGCACTCGCAGCAATTGACGATAAATATAACCTCAATCCAATTGCGGCTGGTATTAGGAAACTTTGTTACTATGTAAGCAACATGTATGTTTCGATTGGGTACGTGGTCATGTAGGAACACAGGAAACGAAAGAGCAGATCATCTAGCCAAGATGGCCGCAATTTCGGAAACAGAACACGCATACTCTAAACAACCCCTCTCTTATGTAAAAATGCAAATGAAGGTGGACATCTTAAATGACTGGAATGCAATGTGGTTAAATAGTACAAATGGTCAAATCACAAAATCACTATATTTTCCCACAGTTAAAGATAGACTAACCGTAAAGAATTATGAACCATCTTACATATCCACAATTTATGACTGGACACGGAAAATTTAATTCATATTTTGAACGTTTCAAAATTGACAACCCAAATGGCTCTTCATGTCCCTGTGAACACCCCACACAAACAGTCGACCACCTGTTATTCCAGTGCCCACTACAAGAACGCAAGAGATACCGGCTAGAAACCCACCTTAGCATATGCGATACAACTTTCTCACCACCAATTACAAAAGTTCTTCTGAAGCAATGTTGCATAAAGGAATTTCACATATTTATTACAGGTGTATTTAAGACCTTGTAGAAATAACAGTATTTAGTAACAGTGTCCTATTTATTCTTTTGCAGCCAAACTTGTAACTTTTAAAAGTATGGTTATCATGTTGAAGTGTACGTGTTGTAAAGGATGCTTGATTTGTTGTGTATGTGAGTCATAGTTATGGGATGCTGATTGTGTTTGTGTGACTACTGTGTATTAATTTATTATGTATGTTAGGGAAAGTTGCTTAATTGTGTTATAGAGTACCAAATGCTATAAGAAATGTTTTGTTTATGTGTTGTAACTGTTTTCTGTATGACTCAATTGATGACTGATGTTTGATTTGCAATAGCAATGTTTAAAATACGGAATGTTTAGGTCTTATTTCCATTGTATAAGCTAATTTATATTCTTTTCAATTTGTTTTATGCTTAGGCCTATTTTTTGTAAAACTATAGCCCTAGCATACATATGTAAAATAGGGCTACCCCCATTGGAGATACAATAATAATAATAGTAATTTTCAAGGAGTAGTGCTTACATGTAAATGGCATAGTATATTTTATATTTCCAAATAATAAAAGTTAATTTATTATAATATCTAAAGTTTCATTTCACTACTTAATAATAGCCCGTAGCCCACTGTCTATTAATATGAACTCAATTTAATAAGCAAACATATTAAGCCAATTTCGAATATTACCACTCCCATGTTAAAAAGATTTGAATATGACACTCAAATTCATTAAAAAGTGTAGGTATTACTAATCTCTATGCGGATGACGTGAATATGTTAGGAGAAAATCCACAAACGATTAGGGAAAACACGGGAATTTTACTGGAAGCAAGTAAAGAGATAGGTTTGGAAGTAAATCCCGAAAAGACAAAGTATATGATTATGTCTCGTGACGAGAATATTGTACGAAATGGAAATATAAAAATTGGAAATTTATCTTTTGAAGAGGTGGAGAAGTTCAAATATCTGGGAGCAACAGTAATAAATATAAATGATACTCGGGAGGAAATAAAACACAGAATAAATATGGGAAATGCCTGTTATTATTCGGTTGAGAAGCTTTTATCATCCAGTCTGCTGTCAAAAAATCTGAAAGTTAGAATTTATAAAACAGTTATATTACCGGTTGTTCTTTATGGTTGTGAAACTTGGACTCTCACTTTGAGAGAGGAGAGGGGTGTTTGAGAATAAGGTGCTTAGGAAAATATTTGGGGCTAAGAGGGATGAAGTCACAGGAGAATGGAGAAAGTTACACAACACAGAACTGCATGCATTGTATTCTTCACCTGACATAATTAGGAACATTAAATCCAGACGTTTGAGATGGGCAGGGCATGTAGCACGTATGGGTGAATCCAGAAATGCATATAGTGTGTTAGTTGGGAGGCCGGAGGGAAAAAGACCATTAGGGAGGCCGAGACGTAGATGGGAAGATAATATTAAAATGAATTTGAGGGAGGTGGGATATGATGATAGAGAATGGATTAATCTTGCTCAGGATAGGGACCAATGGCGGGCTTATGTGCGGGCGGCAATGAACCTCCGGGTTCCTTAAAGCCAGTAAGTAGTAGTAGTAATAAGTATTACTAATCAAATTTTCAATTAAAATTTAGTTGACAGATATAACATAATGAATATTTATACCATTAACAAAATTTTGTAAGGTTACCCAATCCCATGTTGAAAAAAAATCCAAAAGGAAGAAAAACCATAGGAAGGCCTTTTAAGAGCTGGGAAGATTCTGCTTTGTAACAAATTGAACAAATCTATTTAGAATATTACTGGACAGGAAAAAGAATTTGAGATACTCTGTAAAGTTTTCCACCTCTTCTTTAACTCAGAGTAAATATTTCGTATGTACCTGCGTTTATAAGCTTAATGAAACTGACGTCCGGTTCTTCTTTCTCGTCCAGCGGCATGTACTGTTCTGCATAATGCTGAATCCTTTGTGTGAAATCTTTGACCACTTCTTCAGTTGTTTTCTCCTTATAGTCCGGACTGAATACCTTCACTTCCTAATGAGAAATGTGAAATTCGTTGTGAATCATGTCATATCGAGAAATGGAGACATTCCCTGACCTGTACGATCCCCCGATTTAAGTGCATGTGATTTCTTTTTATGGGGTAACTGAAAAGTAAGGTACACACAAACAAACCGCAAAACATTGAACAATTAAAGACAGCAATTCGCGAAGAAATTTCAAACATCACAGTCGAGATGTTGCAAAATATAATGAGAAATTTGAAAGAGCGATTACGAGAATGTATGCACGTTGGTGGAGGGCATTTGAAGGACACCGTTTTCAAATAGTAGTGGTTACATGCAAATGGCATACTATATTTTGTATTCTACTGTATATAATAAAATTTAATTCATTACAATATCTGAATCTTCATTTCGCTACTTAAAAATCGTTCGTTTCTTTGGCACACACTGTATAATATACGTACCGTAATATTCTTTTTAATTATTTCTGGGTCAGTACATATTGATTCTACATAGAACAGTTTGTAGCCCTTCTCATCAACGACGCTTTTAATCATTTCTCTTCGCTCTCTAGTTGAGTTAGTAGCGTCAATTATCTGCAAAACAAACATTTCAGGCGAATAATTTGTCTATATCTAGCTTCTTTTAATGTATTGGGTGTCCGCCGGTTAGGTTGATCGGAAACAACCGAAACTGGTTGAACTGTGCTGTCAACGTACTCAAAGTCGGCCTTCGCGAGCTGTAACCGGTTTCATATGTAGTTGAGTTGTGAGTGCCGTGCTAGTTTGACATGTTTATTGCTCTGTGACTTGATCGTTGTGCAATATGGTGCGAATGCCATCAATATTATGATTATTATTAACATGCCTGTGTTGTATGTGAAATGCTCGTTGTCCGAATCCAATGGAAAACTATCCTGAATTTGGATTTTTCGTGGTTTTGTAAGTCTCTTCAGGAGAATTCCGGAAAAGTATGTACTAAAAAGGGTCAAGAGCAGCTCCCTTCCTAACTCTGTAACCCTTGCGAAATCAAAATCTCTCTTCCATATTTATTTCTTAGACTGTTAGACATTTCGCTAGCCCGCGCTACGAGCGTGCTAAACTAGCCCCGGCTATCGACTGATTACTTGTACAGGATTCATATCATACCATATCATATCGCTAACACTGGTTTATGAATACGAAAAACGTTAGTTCGCTGATCATCCACCGTAAGCCCGCGCTAGGAATGTCTATGAATACGGCCCTGAAATTCCAATAGGCATTTTAAATCACTTTTACACAACACTACCACCGGAACAAAGGCAATAAACAATATTGTAGACACCTGACTTTCCTTCCCATACGACTAGAAGTTGACACTGAAGGCAGTGGCGGCTCGTGGGTATTGAATTCAGGGGGCTGCATACAAAAATAAACCATACAGCTTACCTTATTTAAAGATTAGTTCCATGCGCCTTGTCTTGTAGGTTGCAAAAATTCCGGCACACCGGCGACGCTGATATAACCCCTGCAGTTGCGAGTGTCGTGAAATAAACCATAATTTAATTTTTCATATGCAGATTTGAACCTTAGAAATATCTAACTGGCGATGTTGTATTTGGTTGTATAATATATCAACATGATACATCAATAAATGAAAAAAAACTGAGCCAGAAATTGAATTCAGGATCTTCAAGAGTACGCACCAGGGCGCTTGCCTAATTTATTGTGATATTGTTAGATGTTTCAGATTCCGTTAAATTTTGAAAACATTTTAGCAATGGCTTCTTCTTCTCATGAACAACATTTACTGTTCTTATTTTAAAACTCCACCTTGTTGCCCCAGCTAATGGAAATGTCTTTGAAACACATTAATCTAATACAGACTGTGTGGAGATCGAGAGAAGAAAGCAGTGATACTTGATAAACCAGCCAAAAATATGCGAGCCTTTGTATTTTGTTTAGCGTCTCTTTCCATTATGAGATTCAACTGATGGGCACTTAATTTCACATTTCTCCTGAATTGTTAAGGTTCTGAACTGAATAGACTGTAAATATTGTACAGAATTAAACATTGTCGCACTTGTTATACTCACAACGTTAAAGAAAATGTATTTAAAACTGCGCGCTACTGACAAACTGCTGCAAATTTTGCAGCGCCTGGAAACTCTGGATTCCCGGCCAGGGGCAGCAGGGGGAGAGGTAAAACTAACGCGCAAAGCATCCGAGACGAGACTGGCAGCTCCAGGGGAGGAAGTGGCTTCACCAATCCGTCCTTGTCTCTCGGTTCGCTCTGGCAGCACCAGGGGAGGAAGTGATTGCGTGCATGTCAATGAGAGCGAAATTTTGTTTTAAATTCTAGCCGCTAAATAGAGACTGTATAATAAATGTATTTCACAACATAAAACGAGACAAGAGTCACAAATGTCGGGGGGTGCTGCAGCTCCGCAGCCCCCCCTTCGAAAGCCGCCCCTGACTGAAGGTCATTTGTTGATTCCTACTTGTACTGCCGCCCTCTCGTAGTGCATTGAAGATATGAGCCGTTCAGAACAAAAGTGGTGTAAGTCAAAAATGGGTAATGAGGTTTAAAGTAAAAATTCTGTAAAATACAGCGCAAAGTAGAAATTAATATGGCCTTCTTGTTATCCACTGACTACTAATAGTTTAAATAAATTGAATATTAATTGCTACTTTGCGCTGTATTTTACAGAATGTTTACTTTAACTCTCATTACCCATTTTTGACTTACACCACTTCTGCTCCGAACGGCTCATATTGCGCTTGTACCTGCGACGTCATCCATACTTCAGACCAAACTAACCTGTATCGCGTGGTAACGCACATTTTTTCGCCCTCTATTAATAATATTATGAACACAAAGATGAAACTCACAGCTATTTCTCCTCCATTTTCAAACCACAAGCAAGTATCTTCCAGCGCTTCAATGGCACACTGCTCTCTGAGCGCTTCTCCTTCCAAATTACCCTTTTTGAATAAACTGTGATCTTCATACGTACTTTTCATTCGCCGGTATTCACCAAGATTGAAAACTGTAACGTTAGACATGCAGAATATCAATGTTGTATGTGTATGTATTTATTCAACTTTGGAATATTGTTTAATTTTGCCGAATTTAAATCGATTACACTCAATAATGACAACAAAATAAACTTATTAATTAAAAAACAATTAATAATAGACATTTGGATAATTAATACCTGGAACTTCAATCTTCAATTTAACTATAATAATTCATCATAATAATAATAATAATAACAGGAATATCCTAAATTAAATGAAACGATCACTTAAAACAACATTTGAAATAAGTCTAGTTTGTATCTTAAAATCGGGTGTTAAGATCAAACTAAAACTTTCATTGAGTGAGATGTTCATATCTGCAAATTGAGATGGAGAATTTGGTCAACATTAAATATTTCGGTCAACTCAACTCACTTGCACTGGAACTAGAGACATTTTGATTTATCCTGGAATTTCACTAACACTTCAAAAACATTTCACTGTTCAAAACTCATGTATTCGCATGAAGAGTCCACTGAAAGAATGATGGATGTCAGCTTCACTGACAGAAAATGTTTCAAGACTTACAAGCACAGCTTCACTGACATATATAATGTTCTTATACTGACACAACATGATAGTCTTCACTGATGATCAACATCAATTACAAGCGCTATCATTTCAAACTTTCAATCGTTCTCCTGCAAAATGTATTGTAATCCATCATTCTTGAATATTGTTTAAGTTTTGCCGAATTTAATTCGATATGCATACCAATACTTAAAGAACAAAACGAATTTAAGATGTGGAATTTAGAAAAAATTGAGAAATAGACATTTGGATATTCTACCGTGTCCTGGAACTTCACATCTTCAACGTTTGGGAACTATAAAATATGTTTCATCATCAGGACACATAGATACGACCTGAAAAGTCAGTTATTCTGTTGGTCTTGTTATGTTTGACTACTGCAAACAACTGGGCAAGACTATAATCCGCTTATTCCACAAATCGGGTGTTAATGAACAACATCGAAATACTTTCATTGAGTGCAGAGGGGTCCTAGACAAGCAAATTGAGATGGAGAATGAATTGGTCACCCACATAAAATATCTATGGTACAACACATTGAAACAACTACTATGTTGTACTTATAAATCAATAGTAAAGCGAGATATTGTTAAATTTATATTAGAATGACTTCATGCCTTCTGAATCCGGATTGCTTATAACTAGGTCCAGAAACTCATGTATTCGCATATGAAGAGTCCGCTGCAAGAATGATGGATGTCACTTTCTTGTCGAAAATGAACCAAGACTGTCAATGCATAGCTTAAGTCATATATAATGTACATAGAGAGTTATATGGCATTAACACTGATAGTCATTGTCCAGTAATGATCGGGAAATCACAGTTACGCTTTGAGCGCTAAGCATTTCAAACTTTCAATCGCTTCTCCTGCAAAATGTATTCCAAATGACATTCATCATTCTTGCAGTGGATTCTTCAAATATTTTTCAATTGGCTATAATTAATTGCAACATCAAGATCTAAGCTCATCAAACCAAATTTCATGTTGAATATATTTACATATTTTGGATTTTTTTTTAAATAAATGCATATTATTTTATGTCATATTATTGTGACATATTTTCGCGTTTAAGATCATTAAAGCTGAGTTTATGTTGCATAAAAATGCATAGTTTGGATTTCTAAAATAAAAGCATCATATTATTAGTAGAAGTTGAACTAGCGCTTAAAGAAATGAGGAATGAGAAAGCAACAAGAGTTGATGGAATCCCCATTGAATTAGTAAAACGATTGGGTGAAGACAAAAAGGAAATTCTTCATTATGCAACGAAATATATGAGAAAGGCGTCTGGCCTGAAGATTTTACGGAAACAGTGTTGCTTCCAATACCGCAGAAAAGAATGCCCAAGAAAGTAACGAATTTAGACTATCAGCCTGATATCGCACTCGGTGAAGATTCTTCTGCGAATACTGAATACTGCGACGTTTATATTCTAAGATGCAAGAACAGTTGGAAGAAGAGCAGTTTGGCTTCAGGAAGGGAAAAAAATACGAGAGATGCAATTGGACTGCTACGGTCAATCGGCGAAATATACTTAGAGAAGAATAAAGAAGTGTATGTAGTAATTGTGGAATTAGAAAAGGCGTTTGACAGAGTGGATTGGAATAAACTCATGGGATTACTGAAGAAAATAAGTGTGGATTGGAAAGAGAGAAGGCTGTTCAGTAATCTTTATATGAAACAAAGAGTCAAAGTCAGGATAGGAGAAGAAATGTCAGAAGGAAGTGAAATAGGGAGAGGAGTACGAGAAGGATGCCCTTTATCACAACTCTGTTCAATATCTACTTTGAGGAATTAGTGAAGAACTGTTTTCAGAACATGGGAGAAGTGATAGTAGGAGGAAGAAGAATAAAATGCATAAGATTTGCTGATGGTATGGCGTTGTTAGCAGAAGAGTGAAAATAAATGCCAACAAGACGAAGACCATGGTGATAGGATATTAGCCTGTCCCCGTAAGAAGTTTCACTTCTGCCGTAAGTAGAGGCTACACACACGTTTGTTTTTTCTTTTCATCTATTAACTCGCCAACTTACCCATTCGTCTTTTCTTTTCCATCCAAAATATTCCATCCATACATTCACTATCCTTCCTTCCATCCAGCCATTAGCCATCCATTCATCCATCGATCCATCCATCCATCCATTATCAATCCATCAATCCACTATCCATCCATCCATCCATCCATCCATCCATCCATCCATCCATCCATCCATAATCTTCAACAGCTCTTTCCACTACCCATGAATAACAAGGATTTCCATATCATATTTCACTTTCAGAAGGTTAATTAGAAAGTCGTTGATGGCAAATCCACTCTAGAATGTCAATGAGTTTAGTAATATTATGTTTTAGATACCATTGTTTTAACCTCATGTAAATGATACATTTGTATAATTTAACGTGATCTTATACCATATCTTTTAAACTTTTAATCTGTCTTTGTAATTGTCTGGTATATTTTATTTTGATTTTATTTCAATATCTATCCATATTATTGTAGGCCATGTATTATACAGAGCATATAAAAAATCCGGCAAAACTTTCAATATTTTATTACACAAAACTACTAATGATAGCACTTTCAAACACACGTCAGTTTAAAATCAAACTCTCAAAGTTCTGTTTACACCTTGCAGAGATTCAATGTGTGAACCACGAGTGACTCGGCAGATGTCCAAACGATAATCAAACTCTTCCCATACCCTTTTCAGCATATCCTCTGTGACCGTGGCGGCAGCTTTTCGAATTCTGGTTTTCAGTTCCTCTAAATCACGTGACAAAAGCGGTACAAACACACGGTCCTTTAGTTATCCCCATAGAAAAAAGTCACATGAAGTCATATCGGGTGACCTTGGTGGCCATGTCATGAAACATCTGTCCCTTACTCCAGCACGTCCTATCCAACGATCAGACATCTCCGTATTCAGGTAAGCACGAACTGCATTGTGGAAATATGGCGGAGCCCCATCTTGCTGAAAGATGAAATCGTCATCGAGATCTTGTCTAAGTTGAGGCACCAACCATTGCTCCAACATGTCCAGATATGAATGTCCAGTCACAGTAGCCTCAATGAAGAAGAAATGTCCGTACAGTTTTCGTTGTGACAACGCGCATAAAACATTCACCTTTGGTCAATCACGCTCATGTTCAATGATTCTGTGAGGTTTCTGTGTACCCCAAACACGACAGTTGTGCTTGTTAATTTTCCCACTCGTATGGAATGTCGCTTCGTCGCTGAAAATTAAGCGGATGAATAACTCTGAGAGTTTGACTTTAAACTGACGTGTGTTTGAAGGTGCTATCATTAGTAGTTTTTGTGTAATAAAATATTGAAAGTGTTACCGGACTTTTGATATGCCCTGTATATTTGTATTTGACGTTGTCTATGGGCTGTATATTTGCTGAATATCTATCCATCTATTTATTCATCCACCCATCCATCCATCCATCCATCCATCCATCCATCCATGACTTAAAACTAATACCACCCATAATAGACTATAGAATGTCGAGTAATCCATACTTTGTTCCCTACTCATTCAACTTTGCAGACAATTTAGATAGTTACCTTTTGTTCGAAAGCCAATCCAGTTCAAATACCTGCAGAGCTTTCTAGATATGTAAGTTTTTCCCCGTGCAGGAAGTCCAACCATTGCAACAATTTGAGGAGTCTGCAGATAGTCTGAGTAATATTCTGCAATAAAATATATTTTTAATTTTATTACTTTCTTACAAACATCTGCACAGCACTCTTTCCAACTCTTTATTGTAAAAATTAGGCTGATGAGAACGACAATATTAAAGAAAGTATGTACAGAATTTTATTGCTTTAATTCGAGTAGAGCCGTTCCACGTATTCATTGGAATTTCCTATCAATTTTTATTTTACACATGTTTTTATATTCCATAGTAGGCTATATTGAATTATAACTGTATGCCAGCAATTCATTTGACACAAAACAATTTCATACTGGATGCTCAACAACGATGCAGTGTTCAGGATCAAGATTGAAGATAAGGCAGAGGAAGAGAAAGTTACTACTAAATTAGTGATCACTAGACTTCGTTGAATTGCCACACGCAGCATGCAATCAGGTTGCCGATGTACGGTATTATAGAGGAGGTAAGCGACCGCCCGGTCTCGTAGTATAAGCAGTTCATGTTAAGAGTTGTGACCTGTCCAAATAGATAGAGCAGCTACAGCTAATGTATACCTATGTAAGCACTTGTTTTTGCATTACTGTGATTGGAATAGTCAAAGCTTAACATTTGTTCAGTGCAGACAAGAATTCAGTGAAACATACTACAATGAGAGTGTTGCTGTTCCAAATTATTGCCCCTGGAATACCCTTACCCCCGCAGCCAGTCTTGACCCGTTGGGGAACGTGGTTGGATGCTGTTAATTATTATGCATAACATTACGGCAAAATAATGGAGGTAATTGATGCATTCGATAGCACAGACAGTTCCGCTTGTTGCAGCTGTAAAATCATTGCCTTCTGAACAGTTATTGGAAGATATTCTGTTCAATGATTCTAATTTTAAAATCGTGTACAAAAGCATCATTCTGTTAGAATCGTCTAAACTACAACTCTCAGAAACCCTTAATATAGTGTATAACGTATCACAAACGTTATCAAAAATAACAATTCACTAATTTCAGAAAAAGTGAAATGTAAGTTGAGAAAGATTATTGCTAAAAATTCTGCTTATTCACGACTTCGTATTATAAAATGATGTACCATCAGGTCACGACAAGACTTCTGAAGTTGGTGTACTAAAAAGTAGTGACTTTCCGTTCTTCAAATATGCACCTATTACATCGTGTGATGTTGAACGTACATTTTCCTCAAATAAAAACTGTTTGAGTGACCATCGGAGGAGGTTCCTTTGCAGTCGCTCAAAATGTACGTAACTCTTCACTGCAATGCACATATTCAAGGATGATGTGAGTATGTTATATTAAATTTTAAGAGTTAATATATCTCACTACAAAATAATTGTGTATCTACATGTTTAGACATTTCCTACTTCAATGATCATTCATTATATTTCTTGAATGCAGGATACATGTTTTATTGTAACCGCAGTATACTGCTCAGTGTGTACATCAGAGGCATACTCCATCCGTTGCACGTCCCCTTCTCATACAATCTATACCGCGTGCGCAGTAAACCTTACGATTCTCGTGGCAATTCAACGAAGTCTAGTGATCACTAAGCTTAGTATTCCTGCTATCAAAAGACTCAAGTTGCGGGTAAATAGTCTATATAGTAGATGGAACCAGGTGATGCAGCAGAGAAAGAGACAGACAAACATGTTCTTACTGCATGTTCGTAGAGTACATCCAACCTGAAATAAAAGTAGAGCAACTACTGACTTTATAATCTAACGGCGCAACAGTCCGAAGTTGGCCAGGGCCTACCTGCGTGACAAACATTTTTTCTGCATAAAGTATGGGTACAAAGTGCTGACGGAGTTGGTGCTCACTTGGAATATGTTCCTTCGTGTACTTTTCTAGAAATTCTCTAAAATGTTTATTATCCAATTTATTAAGCGGTATATTGGCATTGACCATCATGGCACATAGATCCCTGCAAAACATGGCTTTCTTATCGTACTCCGAGTTTGATGGTACTGTTTGTTTTGAGTTACGTTCAAGCATATTTCTATGCCTTTTTGTATTGTAGTGTCTTTCAATGCACTGTTTTCTTGTAACTTTTATATCTACTTTGTACAACTTACATGTAATGTAAATTATAATTAGCTCCGAACTCCTGAATTAAGTCCTCCAGCCTTTCATACTTCGAACTTTCTGTCTTCGGCATTTTACCTCCTCACAAACACAAATGTTACGTTAAGTAAATAATACTTTTACACTTCACTGGTTTAAAGCACTCACTATGACCGTGTTCCGGCTTCAACACAAACTAGAGTGAGCGTGCGTAAGATGCGGTTCTATGTTGTATCAGACGGGACGTATCCCTGGACTGTGACGTCAGGTACAGCATGAGAGTAGGCAACTGTATTCCAGCTTAGACGTAGCTGAAATACTAAGCTTAGTGATCACGATTCAAGATTCAGAATCTCAAAAATTATTACGATTAAAGTTTGAGTTACAGAAATACAGGGTGTCCACATGAAACCTCTACAACGTCAGATGTAAATACATTGAGACAATATCAGGATACGGGTTTCTGCATGTTAATCAGGGACTGTGGAAATTTTTATGGGAAATTTGTTGGATTGCTGAAAGAAGTTTTTTGGGGGTGAAGGTGTGAATTTTTGTGAAATCTAACATCTCAGAAGATGGTACAATGTGTATCCTGGTTCATCAAGACACGATCAGATACACAGATACAAACGTCACGTCCGGAATCAATATGAACGAGAACAGCCATCACGGCCAACGATCTGGGAATGGCACCGAGAATTTACGGAGACTGGGAGTGTGCTACGACAAAAGTTCAATGGGCGGCGAAGTACAAGTGTGGAAGACATTGATAAATGAAGAGTCTACCGCAAGAATGATGGATGTCACTTTCTTCTCGAAAATGAACCAAGACTGTCAATGCATAGCTTAAGACATATAGAATGTACATACAGAGTTATATGGCATTAACACTGATAGTCATTGTCCAGTAATGATCGGAAAATCACAGTTAAGTTTTGAGCGCTAAGCATTTCAAACTTTCAATTGCTTCTTCTGCAAAATTTATTCCAAATGACATCCATCATTCTTGCAGTGGACTCTTCAAATATGATAAATGTTGAATATTTAAAAAAGATAAAACAGAAGAAAGAATTTTGCAGTTTGGGAAATGTGTACTCGTAAATTTTAAAAACTTTATAGGCTATAATCGGTAACTTCATGAATTAAAATTAGGGTTGCTATATTTCTCTTCGACAAAACAGGAACAAAGTTTTACTTCCCTAAATAAATAGAATGGATATATATGACCAAGACCTTCAATTGATACGTAAAAAAAAGAAAAAAAACTATTTGTAAATTTTTTATTAATAAATCAAAAAGTTAATGTATTTTAAGATCGAACACAATCTATTAAATTGACAGAATTCTACATTAAATTGTTTATTATAATACCTTAAGGTTTTTGTACCAATCATACCTACTATTCACAAGACTTTACTTGTTCTTGGTCAGGATTCTACGTTTACAACCTTCCCCCTTGACAGATCTCCTCATCTTCAAGATAGGAGAAGTTGTTATGATTTATTAAATTTATCTTCATGTAAGACACAATTTAATTACTAGACGTCGGATTTTTAGACTTGAATAGGATAAGCTGCAACAATTTTATATAAACATTCCAAAATGTATGCACACTAGAAACTCTCGAGCGATGATATTGCCTAAAACAAGGTGCATTAAAGTACGTATGTTTCAGTCTACGCTAAACGAGTCTAAAAATCCGAGGTCTATTAATTACTAAACATCTAAACACAATACTGTATAAGACTCGTTGCAATTACCCATAACACTTGGTCTGTGTATGAGGCTGAAGTGGCGTTCTTTACGAACATCATGTAAGTGAAGTTCTTCTGGTTCTTCTGGGAGGATGTTTACTGAAAAGCTTCTGTATTTGTCACCGGGTCGTAATACCAATGAACTCTCTTGGTGGAGGTCTGTCATATTGAGTTTTCAATTCCAATTTTCTGTCAATAATTTTACAATAATGTTTTAATACTCGAAACGCCACTGCTCCTGAAGCAATTTAATGTGATTGTTTTGAGAGACACATACTTTTATTTGGATAAATAATTTAAAATGCCATATCATTTGGTGTGGATTTCTGTAAAAGATAATGTCCAATTTTCTGAAAATTTCATATGTTTTATTTCCAGGGTATTGTGTTAATGTATTGAAAAGGTATGTTACATAATGTCCAACATAAAAATGTCCATACTGTAATTAATAACAATGACCAAAATGTCCAATTAATGAAAATTTCCATGTGATTGCAATGTCAAGGTTGTAAAAAAATTGTATTATACACACAACGATCATTGCAAAACAACTTTATTGTTGGTATAATGGTTATAACAGAAACCTTATAAAACTAAATTTGTATGGACTTTGGATAAGCAAGATAACAAAATTTACTTCAACATTTTTAGGCTCACCATGGTTACTGTATAATTTGAGATGATGCGAAATTGATCATAAATAGCAAGGTCAATCAATTTCAGCTTTATAGACCTATTGCTAGTAGTTTACTAAAATGGCGATTGTTTCTTTATTCTCTATATACAGAAAGTTCGTCAACCTTCCCCAGTTAATAATAATTTCATAATAAACCTGAGTTTAAATTATTTCTCAATTTTAATAAATTTATATTTACGCATTAAATATTGTTGCGGCAGCTCAGGATGATTTGTGATGCAGCAGTAAACAAAATGTTCACCAGCTTGAAAGACCGGTTTCTTCTGTAATGTCCAACATAAAATTTCCATCCCTTCCTAAGTACCTAGTCGCAAGACTCGCAAAATGTCCAACATTTAAAATAAAATTTCCATGTTATTGTCTAGTTATGTTCAAAGTGTTAGTGTGCTTTGTGGCTGATATAATAAATAATGAGCGAAATAACAGTTCCTGACAAATTTACTTGAATTTTTTAGGACAACTGTATTATCAAGACTGACTTACGAACAAAAGTGTGATTTAAAAACAAATGACCGACTCCCTTGCTGTCAATGAAGGACATAACAAAAGACAGACCTTATAAATACTAAATTTGTGATTTCTGGTATGACAAGATAACAAAATTATAGTACTTCAACATTTTTAGGCTCAACCATGAAATCATATTTTAATAATTTGAGATGATGCCTTATTGGTCATAAATAGATGTTCAATCAATTTCGACTGCTGACTTGATATTGACTACTATTTATTTTAAGACTAATTTTGTAATACGTTTTCTCAATTGCACGAAAGACAACTTGAGTTAGCTTCCCCTTAAAATTTCATGCTACGCCACTGATATACAGTACCTTTTACTTAGGGGTTGTTTTATAATGTAAGTAAATGTAAGACCATGATTTCTGTTTGACTTTGTTGCTGTTTCAGATGGTCAATAAAATGCCATATAATTACATATACAGGGACATCATTTTATTTTTACTTCAATTTTTATTCTACAGTACCTGAGTTTTTGAATGTACTTCACTCCCACCCCTTCTACTAATGAAGTTCAACCGTCCTCCACACAGATCCAAGACTGCACATACAGTCATAGAAGCCTTACGGTCATAGTGAACAGTACGTTCCAAAAATATGTTCGCGTTTTCCAGTGACGAAAGAGCTTTCAATATTGAATCATTTTCGCACAGGTACTGCCGTCCATTTGCCTACGTCGTATTCCGGTTTCCCCCACCAGATTTTATTCGCCAGCTAGTGGCTGGGCTGTCTTAGCTCTTTTCTGAGAACATTAATTTCTGTTAGGAATTGGACGTTTACGTAATATTATACAATTGTTTAAAATAACTTAAATAAAAGGGTCTCGTTAAGTAATTAAATGTTACGTGATTTCCTCCCTTTCTACGACGCTGCGACATAACCACTTGGACGGACAGTAGATAGCATGTCTGAGTAATTTTATCTTTTCGGATCAGGCAGAAGTGAAGATTGAATTTACAGTACGTAAGGTACTATTTTATAGAGTAGGTACAGAATTATTTCAATATGAGTTACTAGTACGAAGTACGAACCTGGTAATTGGGATTAGGTACAATAGTCTATAGTGCGATAATATGCACAAAAGAACTGAAGCCTGTATCGAAATGAACGGCCACCATTTTCAAAAATGTGTTTAAATATCCATATTATGATTATTTTTCAATTTAACTTCATTCTCTATATTGTACGCTAATGTGCTGTAGACAATATAATATACACTGCATAATGAATACGTCCGCATGGACAGCTCAGTTCGTGAGTAAAAACACTCATTGTTAATACTGTACTGTATTTTGATTAAACAAAAACCTAATGAAAATGATCAAACTCAAAAGCTTGATATTTCCTAGTTTACGTAAATGGATGAACTACTTTTCTTCCCTCCTATACCTAGTAAAGTGATTTGTTTGTAACTATATTACGTCAGTATCATCGAACTCCAGTCGTGGATAGGAATAGCAAACGGTGTTTCCGGTATCAATCGTTGATCCGAAGGTATAGCCAGGTTAATATTAGAAATGTTAGTAAAAATAAAATGATGTCCCTGTATATTGTCGCATATTGGATTTTCCTACGTATTGGAGCTTTTTGTATATCGGACATTTTGCATAATGGAACTTTTCGTATATTGGACGTATTACATTTTGGATTTTTTTGCTTTTTGGACATTTACTACTTGGACTAAGTTTCATAGACAATTTTTAATTGGATATTTTTGACCGGACGTTTTCTGTTAAGAACATTTCAAATTGGACGTAATTACCTTTAACCGGATTTCTAACAGTCGAGCAGAATTTAATTTTTATTTAAGAGGAGAGGTACCCCTTTCGCTAGCATAATTATTTATTATATTTCAACACTTTTGATAACCTAAAAGTTTTCTTTTTGATTATGAAAATTTGTTGGTGTATTTTGTTCAACCGGACAGTATTTACATGATAACTAAAAAGTATTATGCTCGACCATGCCGAAATGTAGTAATTATACACCTGGTAGCAGTCCTTTAATGCATGTCATTAAAGTACACCTACTCATTAAAAGTCAGGTCTTTCAGCCAATGACGACTCAGGTTACAACTGTTCGGCCAATGACAGGTCAGCTTTCTACCGTTATAAAACTGCAAGTATCGATTATTCTCGGATATGCAATCGAAAGAGAATTAGCGAAAAGTCACGGAGGCTGGAAATCTAATACTGTCGCAGAAGGTTATGTTCTGTTACTATAATAATTAGCGTTAATTGTAAATAATATTCAAATAAATTCAATATGTCATCTCGTTTTTCAATGCCTAATTTAATTTCAATGTTATCTCTGTAGATTCTTATGGCCTATCAAGGTCAATGTGAACATCTGTTCCTCGGAAAAAATCAATACTTTCGCGTCTGCGCACATCTCACAGCATACGGGACATTGCTAAAATTTAATATCAACTTACAAATATGGTCGAGCATAAAAAGTCGTATGAAACTCGCCTATAATGGTAATTAAAAAGCTCGTATTAAAATTATGAAACTCGCTTGCGCTCGTTTCATAAATATCCATACTCATTCTTAATTACCTTCATTACAGGCTAGTTGCATAATGTACTATTATAATATTTATAGAAACTTTGCATGCTATACAAGGTGAATCTAAGTAATGTCATTAATTTCAGGGGGTTATTCTTTGAGATATTTCAAACAAAAAAGTTCAATACAATTTTGCTCGTTTTTTCTTCCTTTTCGAGATAAAAATTGTTTTATATTAAACATTTCATAGCGTGTTTTGAGAAAATCATTGGTTTAATTCCCAATATGCTCAGTCAATTTAAAATAGCAGTGTATTATGATAATAAATTATTGAAAATACTTTGCCCTTAAAATGTGCGCATGATCAGACATACAAGGAAACAAAACTAATTTTATTACCTCAACTAATCCTTCTCTTGTGAACCAGGTTGCTTGTCCTCTGATCATGCCTACTGCCTCCTTTCTGGGACTTAAAAACATCAGCATTGCTAACGTACCGCCTTCAGAGTTTGTATTAGTACAAAAAAGAACTATATAACGTACCTATGTGATTCTTCAGACGAGTTTACCTGGAGTAGTGCTTAGAAGAATACTTCAGTCGAAATATCAAATGATTCACTTTGTTTGAGAACAGTTTACCAAACGTAAAATGTATGTTTCAAGAGCATTAACTAAACTAAAATATTATTTTATATTTTATTTCGTTTCTAGGGATACGTACATTCGTGTATCAATTGTTATTCTCCTCAATCATACTAATTATTGTAGCGTCATTTTACGTAGTATTCAAAATATTATTGTGCGAGATCGTGCGTATTTGCTTGGTTTCCGCACAAAACCAATCCGCGGAAAGTCTAAAATTCCACATTCAGTATTCCCAACCTAACACACATAACAATTTCCCTCTTCTTACCGCTTAAGTGACATATTGATTTTACTGCTTTAGGCTTTTAACATATTATTTTTAGAGACGTTCAATATAGTAATAATTATAAATTAGAAACTTACCACTGCAATTTCACCTAAATTGCAATGTTAATTATTGTTTTTAAATATTTGCAAAAATTAAGTAAACTTTACAACTCCACTAAAGTTACTGCATTCGTGATGCAAGTAACATTAAGGAAACCGTGAAAAAATCAACAAGATTCCAGATGCCGATGTTATTACTGTAATATGCTATATAAATAATATTGTTAAATATTAAAATGAAAAATAAATCATTACATAACCTTACCGTTTGTTTTAAGTTCGCATTTATGGACTGGGGGGAAAAAGACAGACTATATCACGGCCTGCTGCAGTATAGTAAACACAGAAAACATTTTAAAGCAACAATGATGATAGATATTTTTGTTTTGCAAATTTGCCGTCGTTGACCAGAAACCAAGATGAAGATTTCATTGCAACTAATTAGAAATTCCTCTTTCAGGTATGTAATAAACGATCTTCGCACAAAATAATGTACGATACACGAGCGGTATGTTTTCTTTCAATTCTCGGAAATTAAAAAAGCTCAACTAAGTTTCGCTTTTTCAAACTTTTCCTCGAACATGAAAACTTCAACATACCGCTCTTGTAACGCATATTACTATTTCCTCAATAAAGGAAAGTATTTTATGGAGCATATTTTACACTCAAAAGACATTAATGTTCCAATCCATAACAGCAACTTTTCGACACTTTAACTGATATAAAAGATCATTAATACAGAAGGAAATGTAATACTGTGTTATTTATTTTGAATATGATAGAGTACCAGCATTCGAAAATTTTTGTAGAAGAAATTACTCTCTTCGAATCAGATCTTAAAGAAATTTGGAAAGTGTAGAGTGGATCTTCGATACACAATAGGCAAAAACACTTGTTCCTTCTAGAGATATCATGTTCCTAGGACGATAATTTAAAAATCGATGAATATACTGTCCATTCTTTGTACAGACCCGAAAGAAAATTTGGTCCACCTCAATTTTCCCTACGTTCCATTTAAAACGTACTGCGCACGCTCTTACATACTGATACTAGTGATGGACGGTAGTCGATACTATCGCACATGCAAGCGAAATACTTGCTTTTGAAAATGAAACATTAGAACAGTTAATTTTAGAGTCTTGTCTATACCTTACACTAATAATAAACAAATATTCCTGAAAAATATTTTTTCATTGGAATTCCAAGTTTGCCCGGAATGGCTTTAATGAGAGATAATACCAACAGAGTTATGATAAACTCTCAATGAAAAGTAATACATTTATAGGGTTCACTATTGAAGTATGCATGTGCATTGAACAGGTGTTATTTATAGAAACAAATACACCTCTTACACCTTTTATTAAATAGTAATAGTAGTAGTAGTAGTAGTAGTAGTAGTAGTAATAATAATAATAATAATAATAATAATAATAATAATAATGAAATAAAATTAAAAATAATAATAATTATAATAAAGAAATAAAAATAACAATAATAATAATGAAACAATGATAATAATAATAAAATGAAATAAAAATAACAATAATAATATTTATAATAATAATAATAATAATAATAATAATAATAATAATAATAATAATAAAATAAAATTAACAATAATAATAATAATAATGAAATAATAATAATAATAATGAAATAATAATAATAATAATAATAAAAAGAATAATAAATGATAAATAGAAACAATTTATGATAAACCGTTAATGAAAGCTTTTTAATACATTTATACAGTTCACTATTGAAGTTTATATCTTTTTGAATAGCGACCATTTATTGTAAATAAATATATATCACCTTTGAGGACTAAAAAGAACAATAATAATAATCAGCAATAATGAAATAAAATTAACTAGTAATTATAATAAAGAAATAAAAATAACAATAATAATAATGAAACAATGATAATAATAATAAAATGAAATAAAAATAACAATAATAATATTTATAATAATAATAATAATAATGAAATAATAATAATAATAATAATAATGAAATAATAATAATAATAATAATAATAATAATAATAATAATAATAATAATAATTTATGATAAACCGTTAATGAAAGCTAATACATTTATACAGTTCACTATTGAAGTTTATATGTGAATTGAATAGCGACCATTTATGTAAATAAATAGGTAGTAATAATAATAATAACAATAATAACAATAAAAATAATAATAATAATAATAATAATAATAATAATAATACTTACCCGGAGGTTCATTGCCGCCCTCACATAAGCCCGCCATCGGTCCCTATCCTGTGCAAGATTAATCCAGTCTCTATCATCATATCCCACCTCCCTCAAATCCATTTTAATATTATCCTCCCATCTACGTCTCGGCCTCCCCAAATATAACAATAATAATAATAATAATAATAATAATAATAATAATTTATTTATTTATTTAGAATATTAACGTGCAAAAACAACAGCACAAGGCCAATTACAGTTTTGCACGATACAAAACAACAAATGATGATGAGAATGAATGATAGAAAATGGCAATGAGATGAAATACAAACAATATAATGGTCTACATCAATCATTGATCAAAAAATAAAAATTATAAAATTAGTACAATGAGAATTGAAATAATGGAATGGTCTACATGAATCAATAGACCAAATGCAAGAAATATATGGACAAATAATTATTAAAATTGGATCAGTGAGTTAAAACTCAAAGATATACTACACATTAAATGGATCCAAGTTGAAGCCATGCAAATTAGCATATAATAATAATAATAATAATAATAATAATAATAATAATAAATAAAATTAACTAATAATAATAATGAAATAAAATTAACTAATAATTATAATAAAGAAATAAAAATAACAATGATAATAATAATGAAATAAAAATAAAAATAATAATAATGAAATAAAAATAATAATCAATAATAATAATAATAACAATAATAATAATAATAATAATAATAATAATAGATAATAGTTATCATAAAAATAGCTTAATGAAAACTAAAACATTTAATAATTCAATAATAATAATTCGTAATAATAATTGAATTTAGAATACTTATTTAAAAACAACTGTAAATAATACATTTTGCAGTACAAAAGCAACTGTTGAAGTTCGAATGTAGTAGTATAGTAGTAGTAGTAGTAGTAGTAGTAGTAGTAGTAGTAGTAGTAGTAGTAGTAGTAGTAGTAGTAGTAGTAGTAGTAGTAAAGTAAATACAAACAGAGTTGCGAAAAACCCTGGGTGAAGTAAGCGTATAATAAACTTACTAACACAGTTCATTATTGACGTTTTCACCTGAATTATATTACGACTATTTCGGTCATAACAATATAGTTACGCATCATGACGTAGACTACGTCTTTCTCCGCACCGCGTACGTGCACTAGTTCCGGGATCCGGGGTGAAACAAAAATTGGCAGATTTGTTATCTTCGTTAAAAGGGTTACATTAAAAATTATTTACTCTAGGCTATTCTCATGTTTGTATGTTTTATACTTAAATAGGCATTTTAATTATGGGCCAATCTTCGATATCGCAACATACTACACAGGGACTGAGGTCTGATTTAAGTTTCTTTATGGGTTAATGATGGGATAGCTAAGTGACATTAAATCGAGGTATGTGACAAGGTTAATGGGTTAGTTGAGGGGATTATTTAAGTGCTATGAGGTCGAGAAATTGTGTTGTGTGGAGAGATACCTAATGACTACAATGGAATATACTGTTCTCCAACCAGGAGATCAGCCGTGAAAGGAATGTGCTTACTATTGCGTCATCTATTGGAGCGAAGTAGATATATAATATTATCGTTATGTCTGTTTAAAAACCATGCGCTCTCCTGCATTTATTTCCTGTATGGAGAGATTAAAAGACCAGGAGATTAACGGTGATCTAATTTTGTAACTAGGGTAGCACAAACATGTGTGTATCAATGTTATTGTTTGTGCTGTGACAGCGAGCCAATAGAGATATGAGTACCCACGTGTGTGACCTTATGACATCTTATGACATCAACATTCATTCACAGCATTACTCCCCTTCGTCTCATCCGGCAGAGACTTTCTCGTGGTTGAAGCATAGTACTTATACCGCGCCGTCCACACGTCTGGAGTAACGGTTAGTGCGTCTGACCGCGAAACTAGGTGGCCCAGGTTCGCATTCCGGTCGGGACAAGTTACCTGGTTGAGGTTTTTCCGAGCTTTTCCCTCAATCCAATATGAGCAAATACTGGGTAAGTATCTGTGCCATACCCAGACTCATTTCACCGGCATTATCACCATGTCATTCAACGCTAAATAACCTGAGATGTTGATACAGCGTCGTAAAATAACCCACTAAATATTTACAGGGCTTTTATTTCAAAACTTCCCAGTCTAAATAACTAATTATGTAAATTGAATTCAATTTAAACAAAAAACACGTTAATTTAGATATTGAGGGGAAGTCTAAAACCAGACTTAATTGTATTTTAGATTTTACCTCCCCTCACCCCCAGCCTCTCCCACTTTGAAATTTCAAATGGCACCCCTTAAATATGAAAGAGCATTCAAATTTGGTCTCATTGTGGTTTCTTCCGAGGTTTTCCCCAGCCGTGGGACTGAAGCCGGATGGTCTATGGCGAGTCCTTGGCATCAACCCCTTTGATTTGATTACCTGGTTGGGTTTTTTCCGAGGTTTTCCCCAACTAAAAGTCAACTGCCGGGTAATCTTTTGGCGAATCCTCGGACATCACCTCATCTCACTACATCTAGCCAAAATATTGTAAAAAAATTGCAGAAAATTGTAAAAGTTGTAGAAAATTACTAAATTGTAAAACTGTAAATTTTTAAAATATTGTAAAAGTTTGTAAAAGTTGTAATTGTAATATTGTAAAATTTTGACTTGTTCCACATCTTAAAGCTTCATTGCTCATGTAAGATCTATGGAATATAATAAATGAATGAATTGTTTATGCACCTCATTCATTTGTTTTCGCATCTTTTGTTTTCTATCGTCGCCTGGCAACCTGTATTTTTGTTATTATCAGCTGATTGTAGGATAAAAAACAGCTTATTTTGTGTACATTTCTAAATTTAATCAATAAGGATTATTTTCTCTCTTGAAGGGTATATACCATTTTAATAGTACATTATGCAACGAGTCTTTAATGATAGTAATTAAGACGCGAGGATGTTTATGAAACGAGCGCAAGCGAGTTTCATAATATTCATACGAGCGTCTTAATTACCATTATAGGCAAGTTTCATACGACTTTTTATGCTCGACCATATTTCTAACTTGAAATTATTCATTATTCATTTTCTTATGTGACTGACCTGACCTTGTGTCTCGTAAATTGTGAGATGTTGGCAGACGCGAAAGTATTGATTTTTTCCGGGCAACGAATGTCGACGACCTTGATATAAATTCGAGAGTAAGATAAACGTTAAAGATATAACATTGAAATTAAATTAGACATTGAAAAACGAGATGACAAATTGAATTTATTTGAATATTATTTACAATTAACGCTAATTATTATAGTAACAGAACATAACCTTCTGCGACAGTATTGGATTTCCAGCCTCCGTGACGTTTTGCCAGTTGTCTTTCGATTGCATATCCGAGAATAATCGAAAACCGAACTTTAATGAATAGGTGTACTTTAATGACATGCATTAAAGGACTGCTACCAGGTTTTATTAACGGCATGGTCGAGCATAAAATAATTTATGCTGACCATGTGAAATGTACTAATTATACACCTGGTAGCTGTCCTTTAATGCTTGTCATTAAAGTACACCTACCCATTAAAGTACAGGTCTTCAGCCAATGATAACTCAGCTTACATGTGTTCAGCCAATGACAAGTCAGCTTTGTACCGTTATAAAACGCAAGTATCGATTATGCTCGGATATGCAATCGAAAGAGAATTAAAAAGTCACGGAGGCTGGAAATCTACCGCAGAAGGTTATGTTCTAATTACTTAGCGTTAATTGTAAATAATATTCAAATAAATTCAATTTGTCATCTCGTTTTTCAATGCATAAAATCAATTTAATACATAAATTATCAAGTTTATTACAATGACATTATTGTTCCTCGAAAAATAATACTTTCGTGTTTGACCTAGAACAAGGTCATTCTCTTGTCAGATACAAATAAAATATATACATCTGAATACCGGTAATTTCAAGTTAGAAATATGGTCGAGCATAAAAGTATGAAACTCGCCTATAATGGTATTAAAAGCTCGTATGATTATGAAACTCGCTTGCGCTCGTTTCATAAATATCCATACTCATTCTTAATTACCTTCATTATAGGCTCGTTGCATAATGTACTATTAATACACAAACACGACTATTACATGAAATGCTCAATAAGCGTTTGTAGCTTTATTCTCTTGAGCTCTAATCAATCTTGCCTCCTTGCTGTTAATTTACACCCACAAACTAGGCCTATAATAAGTAGCTACGAGTGAACTAATGACAAATGTTACACTAAATTGTTTGTTTTTAAAACATACAAAACTCTCTCACGTCGGAACTTGTACTATTATGACTAGACTAAGTAACTTTTCAGAGTCTCGCTTTAATTAAAGTTGCTAGTTGACTTATTTTGAATTTGGTTGTAATGTTAGATTTGCATGATCACTTATCATCAGCTTTCGAGGGTTCATACTGAATAAAATCAAATCTAACACCTGAACAGGTATACTGTAAACATTACGTTAATCACTTAACGTTATGGCACTTACCTTGATATAACGTCGAGTATTCATGTCTCCAGAATTCAAGAATTCCTCAATAAACTGCAGTACAAGTTCCCGGCAAGCGCAAACAGATGTTACTACCGATGCTGTCGAAACAGCTCCACTGCCTACTTTGACCATCTCAACAGCCTCGTCTGCTGCATCGAACACAACCGAAACGCTCGCAAACGCTGGGGAGCTTAGGCGTACGTCACATGCAAGGAAGTCAGGATTTTCTAGTAGGCTGCTTACTCTGCTTCACTGTTATACCAGAGTCTACTATATACAGTCGCGAAGCTCAATATGTAGTAAAAATGCAAACATGGGTAGTTGCCCACCACTAGGATCGCTACTAACGCCTCATCATCGCAGATCTCTCGCCTAGCAGATGACAAACACTTTCGTTGTCGTGTTCTTTTGGAAAAATTAACACCTTCCTTCCATTATTGAAATATTAAATGCATAAAGTTAATTTATTATTTTAATGAAGTATATTCAATTCCAACATAAACTCGAAGATACCTGCAAGAAATAAGTTAATATTATTTTTGTTTGTGCAAAACGAACTGAAATTTACTATAACAGCTTCACTCATTCAAGATTATAGCGGTAATTAACTACGAAACCAATAAATATTAATTTGCATTTCCCTTTACAACAATAATAATAATAATGGAAATATGAATTAAAGGAGTAACTTATGTGTACCGGTACTTGTAGTGTAGGCTTACGTAGTTAACAAAGTGGGATGAGGTTAAGCAATAATAATCACACCAGAATAGGAAATAAAACGTGATCAATGAATTTTATTATAACGGACTTTTTCTACGTCTCTAGTAAAGCAACAAATAAAAATAACAACAAAATTAACAGCTATAATTAAAAACATATCCTTTGAAAAAAAAATTAAGTAGGCCTAAGCAATAATAATCCCACCAGAATTGAAAATAAAACGTGATCAATAAATTTCATTAAAACAAACTTAATTTTTCTACGTATTTAGTAAAATAACAAAAAAATAATAACAAAATTAATAGCTACAATTAAAAATATATCCTCTGAAAAATAAAAGTAGACCTAACCTTTATTTCTCTGGAAATTTAGCAGCCTAAGTGACAGAACTTTAACCGGTATCTAATGTCCTTTCGGTTAGACTGAAACATTTCATTGTAAAATTTAAGGATATAATGTATTCTAACAGTCACAAAGAACTTCAAAATTAAGAGTTTTGTTTCTGCACAGCATTCTTGTGGAAACCTAGGAACCTTTCTGAATCTTTCGGAAATCGGAAAAAGGATAACTCTGGCCTCTTTCTTTACTGTTGCTACAATTTATAGCACTACAAACGTCTCCTCCTTGTCCCATATTATTATTCAAATTATTATATTTTAGCCATTAACATTTTCATTACAACCAATAACGAACATTTCACAAGCATCAATGTGAAATACGCAACGACAGCTAGCACTCGATGGAAATACGACACAGTCCAAAGTCGACCATGGACAGTCTATTGTTTCTAGTTGCTAACCACTTGGAGCGCTTTATCACGAGATTTGCAAAAAACACCCCAAGCTTCGCGACTGTATATAGTAGACTGTGGCTTCACTGTTACCTCAGACTTTTGTATCAGCGACACAACAGAGGGCATCTTAGCATCAGGCCAGTGACGAAACCTCACCAAAGCAATGAACAAGCCCTTATTTTTCCTCTAAGGTATAAATGAAGGGTTCAGAACCATAGTGGGCCAAGCGCCATTTACTAAAACCGTAGAAAACAAGGGTTAAAATGAAGTTATTACCATATTTCAATGGAAACATATAGCAACTAATAAAGAATAGCAGCCGTGGCGAGAACGTGACTCGCGAGACATTGTGGCTCGCAGTGATAGCTGTGCATTTCACTTGCTTCTAACCTCCTCCAACCCCCACCCTCTCACTCACTGGAGTCAAACTCCGTTACATTGTATTTGTCTCTGACCTGCGAGTGGCATATGTCTCTCTCGAAACCATGTACGAAAGTTCCAAGTAGGATGGGAGGACGCATTTTTGTGTTGTCAATATGATGAGAATATTAAATGTATGATTTGTTCACAAGTATTACGAGGAAAACGGTTGTATAACATAAAACGGCATTATACTACATGTTACTGATGAAACATTAAAAGATTAAGTGTTATTGTTGTTGTTATCTTCTTCATCATCATCATCATCATCATCATCATCATCATCATCATCATCATCATCATCTCTGTACGTCGACCCTTTTTCAGCAGATGTACCAATAATGCGGTTTCGATTTGCGCTTGTAGTATATGTCGATCCTTTGTGTTGTCTGAAGGCTATAGATCTGTGAAATTTCTAACTTCTATATTTTTACACCAATTAATCTGAAATGTTTACCACATATTTCTTACAATGTAGATATGCAATACACAAATTTTGACTTGGATATTAGTTTACTTATAATTAATTGTTGTTGTTTTCTTAATACTGAATTATAATTGTCCCAATTTTCAAAGTTTACATAACTTCTCTTTACATTTATATTTAATTTATTCCTGATAGATTTATATAAAATATGACATGCTTTTCATATTTTTCCAATTACTTTTTGAGAAAAAAAATATTTATCCTTTTAGATGTTAATTTTTCAATTTTTTAAAACTTATCACATCCTCAACACATGGTGGCAGTCGCATTTGTCTCATTTTGCTACTCGACTTCTAAAAATGCAACAAACTTTGAATGTAAATGTGCAAAAATGTGACAATCACATTGGACTTCAGAAACGAAGATGGTAATGGAGAAAATGAAATCAAAGATGTGTTTGAACTAATCTGAATTTAAATGAAATGCTAATGGCATGGACAATGTTCAAAAAGGTATTGAGCAGTAGATGTTCGGGAATGGATTTCAAAGAGTTGGTGCAATTCATGTAAGTTAAGTGAGCAATTTCTTCTAATTGATTTATATAATTCCACCGCATACTGAAAATTGATATATTCCATTGGTAAATTACATTTTGATATATTCTTCCTTAAGTTTTTTTCATATTAACCATTTGTACTAAATGAGTTGCTTTCACTATATTCCAATGTATTTTACTTTCTTTTTTTTCATGTTGTTTATTTTCGATTTTATTATGCTATTATTATTATTATTATTATTATTATTATTATTATTATTATTCGTTAAGAATGCTTGGTCTAATTAGGTCTATAACTTATTCTTTTCCACTCCTATGTGTTTATTAATTTTATACTATACGTTGGTTAGATCCAAGCTTGAATATGCATCTGTTGTATGGAACTCCATTACTTCCACTGACTCGGCTAAATTGGAGAATATTCAAAGAAAATTTATTTCCTTGTGTTCTTATAGATTTTTACCAAATTCCGATTATAACTATGAGATTAAATGCAATTATTTCAATTGCGGTAGTTTGTTCACCAGACGTCAGGATCTTGATTATTTATTTTTTTGCAAAGTCATTAAGGGTGATATTGATTGTGAATCTTTCATAAGCAATATCAGTCTTCGTATTCCTGCTAATGGTTTAAGATTTCATAAATTGTTTTATAATAAGAATCCTAAATCTCTCTCTCCGGTCTGCAGATGCATTAAATATGCTAATTTGCATGGATTCAACTTGGATCCATTTAATGTGTAGTATATCTTTGAGTTTTAACTCACTGATCTAATTTTAATAATTATTTGTCCATATATTTCTTGCATTTGGTCTATTGATTCATGTAGACCATTCCATTATTTCAATTCTCATTGTACTAATTTTATAATTTTATAATTATTATTTGATCAATGATTGATGTAGACCATTATATTGTTTGTATTTCATCTCATTGCCATTTTCTATCATTCATTCTCATCATCATTTGTTGTTTTGTTCTGTTTTGTATCGTGCAAAACTGTAATTGGCCTTGTGCTGTTGTTTTTGCTCGTTAATATTCTAAATAAATAAATAAATAAATAAATAAATAAATAAATAAATAAATAAATAAATAAATAAATAAATAAATAAATAAATAAATAAATTATTATTATTATTGTAATATGTTAGTATTCTGTTCTTTAACTTTTGTTAAATTTTAACTGCTTGTATACTTTGTGACCTGGTAGAGTGTAAGAGAAAGCCCTATGACCTTAACTCTGCAGTATAAATAAAGAATTATTATTATTATTATTATTATTATTATTATTATTATTATTATTATTTTTGTAATATGTTAGTATTCTGTTCTTTAACTTTTGTTAAATTTTCACTGCTTGTATACTTTGTGACCTGGTAGAGTGTAAGAGAAAGCCCTATGACCTTAACTCTGCCAGTATAAATAAAGAATTATTATTATTATTATTAAATTGTGAGTGAGGATTTAGTTGCAAGAATTTTGTAAAAATTGGAATTAGAAACCGCCTTTCAGTAAAAAGAGTTAGCACTCTGTTAGCAATAATCTTCAAGGGTGCACTCGTAAAGAATTTCAATGTTTGGAGTGCCCATAAAATAACGCATTTTAATGTGATGTAAATTCAGCAGTAATTGATTCTAAGCATACCTACGTCTAATGATTTACTTACATAAGTATATCTAGAGTGTGATAAGATGGATTGAAAGTAATAAAACTCCAAGAAACAAATTATATAACTTTTGTTTCTGCATACTTTATTAATTTTATCTTTCTGCACAATTATTTATAATATTGCACAAACATTTCTGCAATTTGCACAAATATAATTTTTCATTTGTGCATTTTGCGACAATTATTTATTTTCTAGTTTAAACCCTGATTTGAATACTTTCAATAGTAGAAGAAAACGCATGTGTCAGTTTACTTCACATGCTTTTGTAAACTTCTGTGTAAAATTTCACTGAGATTGGAGAAAAATTGCGCTATAAAATGCTGAAAATTGGAAAATCGAGAAAACGAGTATCAAAGTACAGCATATATATGATATATATAATCGATATCATTCCTTCCTATACAAGTCTACCAAAAACATTTTTCTGTTACATAACAGCGCGAAATATGAAATGAATGAAAAGTAAAATCACAGTCTACTATATACAGTCACGAAGCTGGAGTTTTGAGGTGCTACTCGTAGAAACAATAGACTGTGACGGTACTATTTTGCATTGCCTGTAATGAGGCGATATTAGCGATCCTAGTGGTGAGCAACTATCTAATGTTTGCACATTTACTACGTATTGAGCTTCGCGACTGTATATACTACACTGTGGTAAAATTAGTTAGAATGATTGAAGAACAAAGTCTGTCAGAATGGCAGCTGAATGTCAGTTTAAAGGGCTGCAGCTCCACTCACGCTCTGTCCCTTTAAAATCGTCTGAGGTGCTTTAAATTGTCATAAGGCCAAAATAGGCAGAGATTTAGAAAACTGAAACATTATTTTATTTTTTAAGTTAAAAATTAAATTTTTATTTTCTAATGGTTCTTCTTTTTTTCGTTATTTTCACCGATTCATAGCATTAAATGGAAGTCCGCTGTTGTGCTGAACTAACATCAGAGGAGCCTCACCACGTGTTCCCTATGAAAAACTCTAAATGTATTCTGATAATAAATCCCGTCAGAAATACAAAAATATTCACAGTTCGTTATTCCTGCAATTCAAAGAATGAAGAATTCTGATTAACCCTTAAATTGGCAAAGTATCCTATAGGATACAACAGGTTAATAGGTTATATGCTATAATTTTAATAGAACAATAGAAAAAATTTGGTAGGAAAATTTGGTATTCCCAAGAAACTATTTCGATTAATTAAAATGTGTCTTAGTGAAACTTACAGCAGAGACCGTATGGCCAGTTTCTATGTGATGATTTTCCAATTCACTGCGGGCTAAAGCAGGGAGATGCACTATCACCTTTACTTTTTAACTTCGCTCTAGAATATGCCATTAGGAAAGTTCAGGATAACACAGATGGGTTGGAATTGAAAGGGTTACATCAGCTTTTTGTCTATGCGGATGACGTGAATATGTTAGGAGAAAATCCACAAACGATAAGGGAAAACGCGGAAATTGTACTTGAAGCAAGTAAAGAGATAGGGTTGGAAGTAAATCCCGAAAAGACTAAGTATATGATTATGTCGCGTGATCAGAATATTGTACGAAATGGAACTATAAAAGGTTTATCCTTCGAAGAGGTGGAAAAATTCAAATATCTTGGAGCAACAGTAACAAATATAAATGACACTCGGGAGGAAATTAAACGCAGAATAAATATATACATGCCTGTTATTATTCGGTTGAGAAGCTTTTGTCATCTAGTGTGCTGTCAAAAATCTGAAAGTTAGAATTTATAAAACAGTTATATTACCGGTTCTTCTGTATGGCTGTGAAACTTGGACTCTCACTTTGAGAGAGGAACATAGGTTAAGGGTGTTTGAGAATAAGGTGCTTAGGAAAAATATTTGGGGTTAAGAGGGATGAAGTTACAGGAGAATGGAGAAAGTTACACAATACAGAGCTGCATGAATTGCATCCTTCACCTGACATAATTAGGAACATTAAATCCAGACGTTTGAGATGGGCAGGGCATGCTAGCACGTATGGGCGAACCCAGAAATGCATATAGAATGTTAATTGGGAGACCGGAGGGAAAAAGACCTTTAGGGAGGCCGAGACGTAGATGGGAGGGTAATATTAAAATGGATTTGAGGGAGGTGGGATATGATGATAGAGACTGGATTAATCTTGCATAGGGATCGATGGCGGGCTTATGTGAGGGCGGCAATGAACCTTCGGGTTCCTTAAAAGCCATTTGTAAGTATTAAAAATAAAATTTTTATTTCCTAATTTTTTTTTCGTTATTTTCACTGATCCATAGCCTTAAGTGGAAGTCCGCTGTTGTGCTGAACTCACACCAGAGGAGCCTCACCACGTGTTCTGTATGAAAAACCCTAAATGTATTCTGACAATAAATCCCGTCAGAAATGCAAAGCTATTGATAATTAGTTATTCCTGCAAGTCAAAGGATGAAGAATTCTGATTAACCCTTAAATTGGCAAAGTATCATATAGGATACAACAGGTTAATAGGCTATTTATATACATAATTTGAACTGGTAATGGAAATTACGGGAAAACGGCTGGACGATAATAAATGAAAGCTCATTTTGAAGCCTGGAACTCAAAGTCTTTCGGAAATATAGTAGTTTTCAGTGAAATGTCAATTTTTAAACATAATTTTCCTATTTTCCAAAATCCATCTGTCGTCAGTTTTGAGAACTAGCTAATAGCATTCACGGCCGACTTCTACCCTTCGCTTTTTTATAAAGGAGAAGTTTTCGGCCGTGTTGCATTTCAGAATAAAACAAAACACACACTACAGTAAACATTATTGCACGAAGGCCATGATCTGCAAGAATGCTGACATATTTAGACCTCAAATTAAATTGGTTATTAGAAACTTAACTTACTAAAAATAATAATTTACAGGTTCGATTCTGTGGTGTGTAATTTTCTGGCTACAGCTGTGTATTGGATATTAAAAACTACAAAACTTGAGGTGGTTTGATGACATTATTACCATTAGAAATGAAATATTATTGTAGTTAATGCCATGATGTGACTATTTTTTCATTAAGTATACATATTAATGCTATATTGATGATATGAAAGTGAAACGTTTTGGGGTTATATAAATAGATGTAGAGAATAACTTAAATTAGATTTTGATTTCTATATTTTACTGAGTGGCGGCTATATAGTATATATAGTATATGTTACTGAAAGCTATAAAACTTACGTAAGATAATAGTATTATTAAAAATCAAATATTTTTATAATTATTATTAATCAAGTGGGGTTGGGTCTTTTTCATATACACTCAGGGACAAAAAAAAACCGACACTTTAATATTTGCTGGTATTTTACAAAACATTATCTTCTCATACAATATTATGGTAGCCATCTGTTGTTATGAAGACGTGCATGCATTGTTGATTGTTTTTTTGTTTTATAAACAAGCCATTACAACCAAATATTCCAATTTTGCTTTCGGAGTTCAGCTTAACAATTTTGTCTCAACCATTTTGTGCTTCATTATCGTTATCATTCGTTATTTCTTTATTTTTACATTTTCTGAGTTTAATTGTAACATTTGTCTTAAAACAAGATGCGACCTGAAGATGTGGCTCGAGCTGTAGCCCTTTACGATGATGGACGCAGTGTACGTTACATTGCAAATGTTATGAATATGGCTAAAGCACAACCCATGATGCCATAAAACGGTATAGAGAGACCTAGAATATACCAGAAGACCAGGTTCGGGTCTCCAAGAGCTACAAATCCAAATGAAGACAGGTATATGGTGTTGAGAGTTCTTAGGGAGCGCAATACGCCAGCTACTAGTGTAGCCCAGCAATTTGTTAACATGCATGGACGCCCAATTTCGGCCAAAACAGTTAGAAGGAGGTTGAAAGCAAGTGGACTGATATCAAGTAGACCTGCAACTGGTCCCAGACTTCTCAGGATGCATCGAGTTGAACGACTGCGTTTTGCAAATGATCACATGGATTGGAGAAATGGAGAGTGGAGCTGTGTTCTGTTCACCGATGAGTCCCGTTTCAATCTGTACTCACCTGATGGACGTGAAAGAGTTTGGAGAAGGAGGGGAGAACGATTTTCACAGTGTTGCATTTCCGAAAATGTGCCGTATGGAGGTGGTGGAGTGATGGTTTGGGCAGGAGTGTGTACGGATGCTCGTACAGAGTTGGTTTTTGTTGAAAATGGAAGACTAACAGCTGATAGGTATATAAATGAATGTTTGGCTGATCATGTTGTGCCATTTGGCTAATTTGTAGGCGATAATTTTGTTTCAATCCATGATAATGCACGGCCGCATATTGCCCATGCGGTCGGAGATTATCTCCAAGAAGTGGGAATCCATGTTCTTCCATGGCCAGCAAGGAGTCCAGACATGAACCCAATTGAACACGTGTGGGGCATGCTGGGACGGCGTGTTTAGACGACCGAGACCAGAATCGTTACAAGAGTTGAGGCGAGCACTTGGCGAAGAATGGGAACTTATTCCTCAAGAAGACATTGCTAACCAAATTGAGAACATGCCAAGACGTATGGATGCAGTTATTCAAGCCAGAGGGGTAATACCCGTTACTAAAAGAGTTTTTAATGTTTAAGGCACCATAAAATGAAAAAAACAGTTAGACCAAACGATGCCATAGTTATACGCCCTTCGTATTTTTTGTAAATTTTCTCATCAGAGATTTTTTTTCAATTGTTGTCGTATATTGCTAAATGAAACATTATTTTGTTTAAATGGGTTTTGTTTCATTTTGAAATAATTGGCAACAAAATACAAGCAAATACAGAAGTGTCCGGGTTTTTTTGTCCCTGAGTGTATTTAATGACGGTTTGGTGTAGATATTTATATGCGTGGTTCTCTTCAGTACTGGCTCGAGAGAGTATCTTTTATTGTTATGGAAGCAAATAACTTTCCGAATGTCTGGTATCCTTCGTTGAAAATAAATCTGAAAAATGTTTATTTTAACGTCTAATGAACTTAGTGTGCAGCATTTGCTGCACAAGCCATGTAATATGCTATAATTTTAATAGAACAATTGAAAAAAATTGGTAGGAAAATTAAAATTTCATAATACTATAATATTGTACAACATATAAAATATGTACATTGCGGTAGTTGTTTTCTTTACAGTCCGACACGGTTTAATAAACTAGTGCGAGAAATGAAGTTTTGCCAATTCAAGGGTTAACATACGGAGAATTTTGACGTTCAGATGAACTACTGTATGACTATGGGAAACCAACGCAACGATCGGAAATGACTGTGCCCATATGGAACGAAGTCTAGCCGCAAATACAGGAGACACTGCGCTGGCTGACGTGAAATCCGGTTATTTCCCTCAGCTTCAAGTTCTACGCGAGAGTCACTCCACACGTGTCATTGCTCTCTTATGAATAAGAAGAGAAATGCAATGAGTTTCAATTAATTGGAAAAGATTTCAAGTCATTCAGTAGACTCTCTAGCAACAAGCAACTTGTCACTCTCCTGCAATGGCAATGGACGTCTGGACTACGGTGAGTTGTTCATGTTGTGACGTAAGTTACACAGATTTAATTAATGAAATGATAAAATAATTATTTTTATGCTCGACCACGCCGAAACGTAGTAATTATACATCTGGTAGCAGTCCTTTAATGCATGTCATTAAAGTACACCTACTCATTAAAGGTCAGGTCTTTCAGCCAATGACGACTCAGGTTACAACTGTTCAGCCAATGACAGGTCAGCTTTCTACCGTTATAAAACCGCAAGTATCGATTATTCTCGGATATGCAATCGAAAGAGAATTAGCGAAAAGTCACGGAGGCTGGAAATCCAATACTGTCGCAGAAGGTTATGTTCTGTTACTACAGAATTGTAAATAATATTCAAATAAATTCAATTTGTCATCTCGTTTTTCAATGTCTAATTTAATTTCAATGTTATCTCTGTAGGTTCTTATGGCCTAGCAAGGTCAATGTGGATATCTGTTCCTCGGAAAAAATCAATACTTTCGCGTCTGCGCACATCTCACAACATACGGAACATTGCTGAAGGTCAGATACAATTAAAATTAATACTATCAAGTTAGAAATATGGTCGAGCATAAAAAGTCGTATGAATCTCTCCTATAATGGTAATTAAGAAGCTCGTATGAAAATTATGAAACTCGCTTGCGCTCGTTTCATAAATATCCATACTCACTTCTTAATTACCTTCATTATAGGCTCGTTGCATAATGTACTATTATGCTCGACCATGCCGAAATGTAGTAATTATACACCTGGTAGCAGTCCTTTAATGCATGTCATTAAAGTACACCTATTCATTAAAGTTTAGGTTTTCGATTATTCTCGGATATGCAATCGAAAGACAACGAGGGAAACGTCACGGAGGCTGGAAATCCAATACTGTTGCAGAAGGTTATGTTCTGTTACTATAATAATTAGCGTTAATTGTAAATAATATTCAAATAAATTCAATTTGTCATCTCGTTTTCCAATGTCTAAATCAATTTCAAGGTTATATCAAGATTAATGTTTATTTTACTCTTTAGATTATATCAAGGTCAATGACATTTGTTTCTCGGAAAAAATACTTTCGCGTCTGCGTAAATCTCACAATTTACGAGATATTGCACAAGGTCAGTTCCGCTCCCCAGTCAGATAAGAATAACATGAATACTTATGAATAATTTCAAGTTAGAAATATGGTCGAGCATAAAAAGTCGTATGAAACTTGCCTATAATGGTAATTAAGACGCTCGTATGAAAATTATGAAACTCGCTTGCGCTCGTTTCATAAACATCCTCGCGTCTTAATTACTATCATTATAGGCTCGTTGCATAATGTACTATAATAATTCAATAGAAATATTGGCCGTGCAATCCAAACATATAGGATTAAATAAATAAAATTAAATAAATAAATAAATTTCCGACATTTCAGAGAAGAACTTAATAATTTCTTCATTTGTCTTCAAAATTAATATTTCAAAGAAATTGTTTTTTTGAAATAAAATTGTTACAAATTAAGGCTGGTCCACAATAAACCCAGAACGGAAACGACAACGAGAACTAGAACGTAAATATTGTTAAAATAGATGTATTAAATGTCCTGTTTCTGGCTCCGGCAAGCTTCCCGTTAATATTGTGAATGCTCACATTTAAATTCATTTATTTTAACAATATTTCTGTTATCGTTCTCGTTGTCGTTTCCGTTCCCGGTTTATTGTGCACCAGCCTTTATTGTTTCATGTCCAAGCTGTCGTCTGCTGTCTTGTGGGCATCACGATTGTCACTAGAGCCAAGATTCTTGTCTTCAAACTCGGCCAAAGGTGATAAAAATTCTTAATACGGCTTCCTTCGAAAGGACGTAATGCTCCTCACATGAACCAATCCTCAAAAGTACGAGTAAATAATAATAATAATAATAATAATAATAATAATAATAATAATAATAATAATAATAATGATGATGTGGCAGTAGTAGTAGTGATGATGAAGCTGGTGATAGTAGTAGTGATGGTACTAGTAATAGTGGTGGTGGTAGTGTTTGTAGTAGTAACAGTACTATAAGTAATAGTAGTAGGGTAGTAGTAGTCACTTGGGGTAACTTTGTACCACTTCTATCATATGAGGCGTTCAGAGCAAAAGTGGTGTAAGTCAAAATTGGATATTGAGGTTTAAATTAAAAATTCTGTAAAATACAGCGAAAAATAGCAATTAATATGTCCTTCTTGCTATCCACTGACTACTAATAGTTTAAATAAAGTGAATATTAATTGCTACTTTGCGCTGTATTTTACAGAATGTTTACTTTAACCCTCATTACCCATTCTCGACTTACACCACTTCTGCTCTGAACGGCTCATATTTTTATATTTACCTAAAATAGTGTCTATTGAAATTTATATTTAAAAGTAAATTACCTATTTAATAAAACTATGCTTATTTTATAGGTTGAGGTAATAAACATAAAAAATCATATTTTAAATAGGTGAAATTTGACATTTAATAGTGGTACTGTACAAAGTTATTCGTCTAATTGGGGAAACTTTGTACCACATGTGTTCTCCTATTACATTCAATTCTCTATATCCCCTTCAAATTCAAGGTAACTTTTGACCATTCATTAAGAAAATACACGAAATTAATTATATTTGATAAATAAATTATGGTTTATTTAACGACGCTCGTAACTGCAGAGGAAGATGTCAAAGACATTGCAAACCTGTCAAATAAATAAAATAAAATAATAATAATAATTATTATTATTCATTATTATCCTGTATTATTCTCTATTATTAAATTTTTATTATTATCTTCCCATCTACGAAGCTCCATGTCTTTTTCCCTCTTCCTGATTTCGTTAGCTATTCACTAATAAAATTATTATACAATCCTTCTGTGTTGTGTTTGATATGATTTTTCATTATTCTCAAAATTTCAGCTTTCACTCTTCCAATAAAAAAGAGACTGTCAACACCTATTTATTCTGCGTTTTATTTCCTCCCGAGTGTCATTTAATAAATCTCAATTTTTATATTTCCATTTCGTACAATATTCTGGTCACGAGACATAATCATATACTTTGTCTGATTTATCCGGCATATTCTAGCGCGAAGTTAAAAGTAAAGGTGATAGTGCATCTCCCTGCTTTAGCCCGCAGTGAATTGGAAAAGCATCAGATAGAAACTGACCTATACGGACTAATAATAATAATAATAATGCAGTGTAGCATTAGGTCTAACTTATGATCAAGAATCTAGTATTTTCCAACTTAGTATTCAAGATCAAGAATTACTGCAACAAAGAGTGTTCTCTGTGAATGATTACAATCCAAAAAACATCAAAACTCAATGTGGTAAACATGTTTACTTTCTTTACAGATGGATCTTCTGGTGCTGACAGTCATACTTAACTTTCCACGGGAAACTTACGCTCAATCATCAACCACTATTAATATATCTCGAACTGAAATCAACAGAAACTTCTTGAAGGACAATATGTTTGTAACTTCAAGCACAAGAAACATATTTACTGACGAAATTACCAGCTTCAATGAATCATTAATACCAACACCTACAATAAATGGAATTGACGGAAACTGGACCAGCACTAAACATAATGGAACAATCGTTAACGAAAACATGGAGGAAGGATTCAGGAACTTTCTGGTATTGAAGAAATATTTGGATCCCACCATCATGTGCATTATTTTCATTGTTGGAACAATGAGCAACGTCACACTTCTTTTAATATTGGCAAGACATAAAGAGATGCGCACATCAACGAACGCCTGCATACTCACTATGGCTCTTGGAGATCTACTTTCTGTCATTGTCAACATCCCACTCTTCTACGCTCTTCTAGTTTCCAACAGATGGACAGTTGGTGTCGTCCTCTGCAAAGCGATGTGGTTTTTCAGTGATTTTGCAGTTGACCTCAGCATATTTGCAGTAGCAATGCTTAGCGTTCAAAGATATAGAAGCATTGTTGCTACCAGTATACATATCCATAACGGACTCCAAAACTCAAGATCCCGCGTCATTTCTGGATTAAATATTATATTAATTTGGATTCTGTCACTCGCATTAGCACTCCGCACCGCTGTTACTGCCAACGTTAAAGACGAAGAGTGCCGTTCTGTTGCGAGGACTTACGGCCCTGAATTCTCGAAAACTGTAGCGCTGCTCAATCTGTTTATATTTTGTATCATTCCGCTCATCGTGATCGCCATATTTTACAGTCTAACAGCCCGACATCTTGTGGAGAGTGCACGTGACGTACCGGGAGAATTGTCTACAAATCTCAAGAAGATAATTCGTGGGCGAAAGAAGGGAGCCAGAATTGTTTCAGCACTGACTGCTGTATTCTTCGTGAGCTACGTTCCGTGGTACTCGTGGCAGGTTATATTTTCTGGGGAAATTTTGCCAGTGACTACAAAACTGCTACATATACTTACACATTTCTTTACTATTTTTTCTTCGGAAATTTGTGTTTCAATCCTGTGGCATTGTATTGCGTGAGTACCACCTTCAGGAATTATTTTAATTTTTATCTCTTCTGCAGACGGAAAACGAAGTTAAGTCGTATGAATGAAATGACGACAAGTTCTGCAAAAAGCAAAATAAGTTCCTTGCATTCTAGAACAAATACAAGTGTATGAAAGTTCAGCACGTATCTTTCAAACACTGCGATATTAATATAATTCAAGAAGTTGGCGAAGAGATCATCTTAAAATGTAATAACCTCTAAAAAAATGAACTATCAAATAAACAGTTAATACTTCAAGCACACATGTTAAAATTTTGAATTAGTACCTGAAGAGAGTGTCGATCAAAATAGGGATATCTTTAATGATTTGAGGTTAGAATGGCAGGAGCGTTCCATCAGAAAATAGCATTTTGTCGACATATCCTTCAGTTATGAAGGCACGTTCTCAAGCTTGTTGGTTTCTATCAAAATTATATTTTTTTATTTGATTTTCGTATAACCTGCTTAATTTAATATAATCACAGTATTTTCTTGCCTTAAGATCGATTTTAAAATTTGCAATAAATAATCACTGTTTGTTATTTAACAAATTGAGCTATTTCCTTAAGATATTTTATTTGTTAAATCTTCAGTATGCAGAATACAGATAATAATCTTCAATATATTCTATGAACTTAAAGTGAATCTTTGAGACTGGTGATCAATAAAAAAAGATACAATTTTGTCGAATCGTGAATGATTGCCAACTTTAAAACATAAAAACACATTTTAATACTTACATACCAATAAACAAAGATTTAAGAAATGTCTTTTTATAGGGAAATACTGTGGGGCACCCCTCAATTATAATCTAAAATGCAAAAGAACAAATGTTTACTTTTATATGGGATGATATTTGATCGCATAGTATCACGATTATTCATGTTTTGCACTTTAAGAAATGCAGTTTTGAATACTATAGTCAGGATGATTTTGAAAAATTTGTTAAAACATGCTTTCTTAAGTTACATAGAATATTTACCATAATTTAGTTTTTTTCCCCACTATCCCATCAATCGTAGATAATAATCATCTTCAGTTTATCGAGAGTTTACTGGATGCCAATTTACGGTATCGTTCCATTGTAAAATGCAGTCGTAAAATTCTGGGACTCCTACAAGTACTGCATACAATCTAAGCTAACATAGCATTGCTGTCGACGTTGCAAAACTATGTTTTTAATAATTTTTTTCTTTGCCCTTTCCAAAATGAAACTGTAGTCAGCAATTCCTTATTTTAAGTAGTTCTTTTTGTTTAACAGGCGCTATTTAATTAGTTATATTGTTTAAGGTTGAAAGACTTTGTTTTCATTTAAGAGAAAAAGTTTCCTAACAATTTTCACTTCACATATAAAACACAACAAAAATTTGGCATTTTATGTTATTTTTAAGAGCATTTAATATACTAATACACTGACGTAAATCATAACAAAATGTTTATATATTGGAAAATAAATTTTCAATCAAAATCGCAAATGATCGATTTTACCCCACTCGAAGTACCCACTATCTGGTGGTGCTAGTTCAGGATATCCCTATTGAGCACATACCTTGAAACAATATTAGAGATTAATAATTAATTATTAATTTAATTATAATATAAAGTGTTGCCAAAGAAACTGTAATACCAATGACATCGCAAGAATAAAAATCAAAACAATTAATACTTAATGCAAAGGCTTCACACGAATCAGAGTCACGTGATTATCATGGTCTCGTCACGGCCATCTTGACAATCGCCTAATATAAATACATGTCCAAAGTTCTAAAAACCAAAGGTATTGCTATATTAAACGCATGTTAAACGTGCATTTATGTATAAATTTGTTCAATGTTGGCCATGTTATGACTAAAAATGTGACGTTGCGCCCTAATGCAACATATGACGTTTAAAATTAAACTAGGAAGTACATGTATTTTCAAATTTTAAAAACAGTTATGAAAAAAAAAGGAAACATGCATTATAGGATCCATCCATCACACATTATACACAAAAAAAGATCAGCGGAAGTAATGGTTCGATTAGCGTTTTTAGCATTCGATATTCGATAAGCATTAAATGCTACCAAATTAAAAAATTAAATAAAAAAATTTAAACAGTGTGTTACTACTGATGTGATTTTAGTCAGTTTGTATTATAATTTTGGTCCAGGGAAAATATGTTTTACTATTACTGTCGTTATTTCCATTTTGAAGTAGGTTACAAGCCAATAATATAAAATTGACTGTTAAGTTGGCAACATATTTTATGTCGATTATAACAACAATACATATCGATAGTAGCATTCATACCATTTAACCAATAAGGAGATTGGCCCCTATAATGCATCTGTGCTTTGCTTTTCTGGAACTAGACCCGAACACGAGCTCTGCTCATACGTGTGTTCATGTTTTTCATGCTTCGTATAATTAATTTAGTATAAATGAATATCAAATATCAAATAATATATAGCTACTTCCGGGATAAATGTTCAGCACATCACCGTTAGATCGAAGTAATCCCAACCCCGTATTATATTTCTGGTCCAGGAAAAATTCTCGTCTTTTACGAAAACTTACCAATGCCATTTAGCAGTAGCACCATATTGTGTATTTGGTCCAAGGAAAATACTTCTTGCCTATTTTGTGTATATGCATGCAGCATTTATAAATAAATGCAAGAGAATATCTCAGTTGCTATCTCTTGCTATTTCTTTGCTAAGTTCAAGATGGTGGTTATACCAAAATTTGAGTAGTTTAACAACATGAGTTTATCTCAAACATCCATCGCCCTAATTAACCAAACCTTACCAGAGAGAATAATTCAAGACAAACTCGTTAGTAAAATAAATTACCTAACTAGCTCAGTAACTTATGGTACGAAAGGAATTAAGCATTTTTTTAATAACATCTTATAATCAACTTCCATTAGGATACGAAGTCCCACCAAATTCCTGGTGCTTTAATAAATGTTAAAAAAATATTTATTTTATTTCTCGATTAAGTTATTCATTCGATAGTTTCAGACTTTTTCTTCTTCCTTCCTAAAACTTTAATGATACCTTACCGTTCTAATTTATTTTCTTTCTTTAATTGTTGTCATGTTGTACGTTTTCCAGGCTGTAGTTTCATGATTTGTTAAATTATGTTGTATAATATTCAGAATGAATCCTAAGTAGGACCTAATGTCATTAATTTCAAGGGGTTATTCTTTGAGATATTCCAAACAAAAAAGTTTCATACAATTTTGCTCGTTTTTGCTTCCTATCTCACATAAAAACTTATTTTTATTAAACATTTCATAGCGTAAAATATTTAATAATATAAAACAATTTGACCAGATATTTTGTATTCGACAGATAATGGAGAAAAATGGGAGTATAAAGGTACAGTGCATCAGTTATTCATAGATTTCAAAAAGGCATATGACTCGGTTATGAGAGAAGTTTTATATGATATTCTTATTGAATTTGGTATTCTCAAGAAACTAGTTCGATTAATTAAAATGTGTCTCAGTGAAACGTACAGCAGAGTTCGTATAGGTCAGTTTCTATCTGATGCGTTTCCAATTCACTGCGGGCTAAAGCAAGGAGATGCACTATCACCTTTACTTTTTAACTTCGCTCTAGAATATGCCATTAGGAAAGTCCAGGATAACAGAGAGGGTTTGGAATTGAACGGGTTACATCAGCTGCTTGTCTATGCGGATGACGTGAATATGTTAGGAGAAAATCCACAACGAAAACACGGGAATTTTACTGGAAGCAAGTAAAGAGAGAGGTTTGGAAGTAAATACCGAAAAGACTAAGTATATGATTATGTCTCGTGACGGGAATATTGTACGAAATGGAAATATAAAAATTGGAAATTTATCTTTTGAAGAGGTGGAGAAGTTCAAATATCTTGGAGCAACAGTAACAAATATAAATGACACTCGGGAGGAAATTAAACACAGAATAAATATGGGAAATGCCTGTTATTATTCGGTTGAGAAGCTTTTATCATCCAGTCTGCTGTGAAAAAATCTGAAAGTTAGAAGTTATAAAACAGTTATATTACCGGTTGTTCTGTACGGTTGTGAAACTTGGACTCTCACTCTGAGAGAGGAACATAGGTTAAGGGTGTTTGAGAATAAGGTGCTTAGGAAAATATTTGGGGCTAAGAGGGATGAAGTTAGTGGAGAATGGAGAAAGTTACACAACACAGAGCTGCACGCATTGTATTCTTCACCTGACATAATTAGGAACGTTAAATCCAGACGTTTGAGGTGGGCAGGGCATGTAGCACGTTTGGGCGAATCCAGAAATGCATATAGAGTGTTAGTTGGGAGACCGGAGGGAAAAAGACCTTTAGGGAGGCCGAGACGTAGATGGAAAGATATTAAAATGGATTTGAGGGAGGTGGGATATGATGGTAGAGACTGGATTAATCTTGCTCAGGATAGGGACCAATGGCGGGCTTATGTGAGGGCGGCAATGAACCTCCGGGTTCCTTATAGCTTATCTGTTCTTGTATAGCCATGAATATGGGTTTTACTCGTATAAATTTAAAAAAAATGTAGGTCAAATTTTCCCCCATAGCACTCATTTCTAATGCATCGTAAGATGCTGCACGTATCATATGAAATAAATAAACATTTCGGAATATTCATTATTTTTATTTGAACATATCACACATATTTTTAACTACGAACTCTTCCAAAAATGAAGGAACGTAACATCAGCGCTGTTGAAGAAACCCAACAGAGTTCACAATAAAGTATCTATCTGTCATTAAGGCTTTCAATGGTTTCAGATATCTACACATATAAAAACAGTATGTATGATGCGATTTAACTTGCCCATAGCTGACAATCTCCTTGTTTAAACTTTATGTCGATATTTTTGACAAATTATAATAAACACACTATTTGGACAACTCAGAATAGGAGATGCAAAAATAATAGTGTCGTTTGGTAGTTTAAACTGTAGATAGATCGTAAGGTACATATTTTTAACCAGTTTTTTAAATTAGATCTTCTCCACAATAAACCGGGAATGGAAACGAGAACGAGAACGGAAAAATTGTTAAAATATGTACATATATTTCAATGTAAGCATTCACGTAAAAGTTGACGAAGTTTTAACTTTGCAGTTCTTGTTTCCGATCACAGCCTACTAGATTCTTTCTGTTGTCATCATAAAGATATTTGGTCGTCGTATATTTTGTAGCAAGGAGGCCGTGACATAATTTTTTCTTCATGCGTTGTATCTAATTAACTCAGAAATTCAGTAGAATTACTTTCAATATATGCTACATGTGTGTGATACCAGATTACCACGTGTATTTAATGTTAAATATTCTGTGCCATAAATGTTCAAGTTGGTTAACCTGTATTTTATGTTGGCTAGCTTGTACTCATGAGAGAACGCCATTGATTCATTATATGAAATATCAGACTTTACGTATCATTGTTGACATGTATATCGATATGCACAAGCGTTTCCGTTCTCGGACTATTGTGAATCAAATTCACGTTCACGTCCTCAGTTTCCAGTTATCGTTCTGGTTCTCATTCCCAGTTAGTTGTGAACCAGCCTTTACTGGTATTAATTTTTTGTAATGGGCTCAATAAAAATGCAAATTAATGGTTTAGGTTTTCTTCTATAAAAGAAAGCCATGGCGATTTCTTTTACATTTTGAAAACCATATTAATAATGGACAATTTAAACGAAAGCTATAAATAAAAACAAATGAAAAGGAAAAGATCGTTTTGATCACAGTAGGTCATGTAATACGGAATTATATTTCTTATCGTTTCTAAATTTGGTTTCGTCTTCCAACAGGCACTAAAACAGTTCATCTCTCAACATAATGACGTCAAGTAATAGGAGATGCAAATGAGCCTGTACGTGAAAATAAATAAAAACTGTTTTTTTCTTCAGAATTTTGGGACTTCGTGTAGCTATAGTCGGGCAGAAATTAACGCATCTTTTAGGCACTAGATGGAGGTGGTTGTTCAGTCTCCGGCCAATTTACAAATGCAAAAAAGTGCATTACATGCGACATGGGAAGGCTTTGTCCTGGATGACGTGAAACTCTACATTATCGTGAGATGAAATAACTAATACTGTGACTGGACATCACGACTATTTCGTGAATCCATTACTCAATACAACAAATAAATTAAGAAATTTTCTCATCGCTTTTAGCTGGTTAGGTTATATTAATTGTAAGTAACAAAATGGGCGACAAACTAAAACAAAATAAACATTTACGTTAAGTGATAAATGCATATCAGTAAATATCATAGAATAAGTGACTTTTTCTAGCAGTTCTGTGTTATTTTCAATGCAATTCAAATTTAAGATTAACATTAACGAAAAATATTCACTTCGTCATTTAGAAATTGAATCCAATCGAATTTATTTGGTAACGATATGTTAAAAACTAAATTGGATTTTTCATAAATTAAAAAAAAATCTGTGAAGAACTCAAAAGCTCATCCAATAAAAATTCTTCATATTTTCGAGGGTCACTTTAAAACTGAATAATTATTACGTCGAAATTTGTCCCAATTGTAAATATATCAAGACAAATGAAATAAAGTTTCAAAGAAGCCGTTTTACAACAAAGCCTTCCTAATGAGGTAAAGTTCTCTTTTAAAATCTCTGGAACTGAAAGTATTGTGCGATACAATACTATCTTCTACGGAGATGCTCTTCCGTGGCCAGTGCTTCAGAGATTGTAGGCATGGCGCATCATCAGGTCGAAATAAGCGTCGTCATCGATGCTAGCGCTCAGGCCGGAGTAGTAGTTTATGAACTCTTCCTCAGTCACCTGGAAAAATAATTAGCCATCATCAATATTAATAATAAGGTTTATTGTCATCAAAACACACCCACATTATCCGTTAAACTACTAACTTATTTCCCAGATACCACTGTGATCTAAGTTAAATTTAACACACTTTTTACCTTTAATGTGGTTCAAAGAAGACGAAATCGGAATTGAAATAATCGACAAACCAGGAATACTGAACACGTGGACGAAATATGCAGAAGAGTTATATGAGACAGGGAATCGCCTAGATGACTTAGCTGTAGAAGACGAAGCAGGCGTATCAGAAGACGAAAAAGGATTTTCTATTTTAAGGAAAGAAGTTGAACTAGCGCTTAGGGAAATGAAGATGTGATCGAGATAGAAGGAAAATGAACTAAAAAAATTATTATGTTTTATTTAACGACGCTCGCAACTGTCGAGGTTATATCAGCGTCGCCGATGTGCCGGAATTTTATCCCGCAGTAGTTCTTTTACATGCCAGTAAATCTACTTACATGAGCCTGTTGCATTTAAGCACACTTAAATTCCATCGACCTGGCCCAGGATCAAACCCGCAATCTAGGGATAGAAAGTCAGCGCTATACCAACCAGGCCGATGAGATGAACTAAATATTGAATCGTGGCTTTTTGTTTTTTTGTTTTTTTAACTTTTAAATGTTTGAATTTTCTAAGGCAGACGCCAGTAAGTTTGTTTTGTTTATGCTATGAAACATAATTTTGTTGAGAATATAATCTTTCTTTCTTTCCATTTGCAGCCATAATGTCATAAAAAGTAATGATAAAGTCATGGCATAATACATTCATGAACCTGATGTTAATTACTGAAACAGTCATAAAAGAGACATGAGCAATTATATTTTCTCCCGCTCTAAAAAAAACATAAAAAGCACTAGATTGTGTTCGAACGGACGACCTCACGAATACTAGCCCGGAACGCTACCATTACGCTACAACAGTAACACTGAGAACACTTTAATTATAACTGTAGATATCAGGCAACGTGGTCCAACAACATGTAATATCGCCTGTCTCCGAATTGTAGCGGAGATACCCGAAGATAACTTAGCTTCTAGAGAGCGGCCACTTTTTCTTTTGACAGTTGTACAATCAAGATTCTACTTTATTGTGTAAATAAAACAATAAATATAAATTAAATAAATAATCAAACAAACATACAAGTAAGCAAACAAACATAAAAACCTAAATAAATAGGAACATGAAACAAAATATGAAATAAAAATATATTTTTAATATATTATATTATTATCATTATTATTATTATTTAATCAAAATAAGGGTAAAATTAGCTTATTTCATTACAGCGCCCAAGTTCCAAAGCAACTGATTTTTCTGTAGTTTCTGCTGCTTTCCCTCTTGATGTCTATCGGGCTTCCTCCTTATCAGTTATTTAAGGGGGTTAGGTACAGCTTACAGCAGTAACATTTTGGAAATAATATTTTTTCCTCTATCTTGTACAATAATGAAAATTGGTATGTGTAAAACACTGTCCTTCTGCTATGCGAAAAAAATATATATATTTTTACGATTAAAAAAAATTATTTACCTATTTTTTTTTTCAAAATTCAAAATAGTGGCACTTTGCAGTGCAGTGATGAAGCGTTTCCCTCATAACTCATAAACTTTTTAACTTTTCCATGTTCTCTCTCGTTTATTTTAGTGCTGAAACTCATGTTTACAATATCATGCTCTTTGAACTACATTCCTTAATAAATAATATTTTTTTTTTATTTTGTGTTAGGAGAAAATACTGATATTTGACCATTTTCTAAAATGAATTTATTTTTTATTAGACAATCTATGAAAAGTTAGAGAGGTGATCTTGCATCATATTGTAGACATGACATGCATAAATAAACACAAAAAATTTCATCACAGAATGTTGGATAGTTTTTGAGTTATGTGGGAAACGCTTCATTACTGCACAGTGAACTGAATTTTGAAAAAAAAAAAATGTAATTTTTTTTTAAATCGTAAAAATATTTTTTTCACATTGCACAATCATGTCAATTGATGTTCATAGGAGCAAGCGCGCGCGCTTTAGAGCTCAGGAGAGCCTGAGGGATGGCCAGCACTGATTCAATAGATAAAGGGAAGAGAACTTATTAAAACTGTATCCATGTTAATTTTTAGATTTGCCTGAGAAGTATAAGTGCATTATAAGAATGTAAGTTTTAATTTTAATGCTCGTTTTTCACAAGTTTGATTTTTTTGTTCAAAAGAAATATTTTCTCAACTTCCTTTTATAGAAAAGTGAAATTTTCAGATATTTATTTATTTAGTAGCCTTACAGAATGTTTTCGTAAATCTAATATACCGTATATACGTATTACTGAAGATAGTGTATTGAACATTTTGAAAATATTCGCATGGAAATCGTTTGTAAGGAAATGAATTAACAAAGCAACTACTGTTACATCATAAGCAAAAGATACGGGCCTATGTGTTGTATAGCTTCAGCACATTTCGAGAAAATTATTTGATATTGTGATGATAGGAAGTTGCTCACAAATATCACCTTAAAAGCATAATGCGATGAGAGTTTTGTTATGTAATATTAGTTACACTTAAAACAGATACAGTACCTAGGTAACTTTGTTTTGTACTGTAATATTGTTTTCATTAGTTTATTGATTACTTTTATAAGGCTAAAGGTACCATCGATACCAACTCCAACTAATCATGTCATATTCAATCTCTTTTCTTCGGGTATCACTTTATGTGAATATTCCTTCTTAACTCTTTATTATGTTATTAACGTTTAAAACACAACTGCAATATTAAGAAATTGGTGTTAGTACTTTTGTTTTACAGACAATATAGATAATATCAAACAGAAGAAGCTATATAAAAATAACGAGATAAAATTTCATGTTCCGTTTGAAGTTTGAGCACCACTGTTTTCTTAATCCAACAGGCTGCTTATTCATATACACAACCATTCCTCTTTCTATACTTAGCGCTTGATGCCCGCGCACGACTTCAAGGTCTGAAAAATGCACTTGCTTTGACATCACTCACATAGGGGGACAGTGTTTTACGCATACTATTTTTCATTATTGTACAAGATACAGTAATGAAGGAAAAAGATGTTGAATATTTTCAAAATTTTACTGCTGTAAGAACTTGAGACGCAGAGATACGTAAAAAAAAAGTAAGAGCGTCGCTAAGGAAACCGCAAAACTGGGTCTGATCATGTCTTTATACGAAGCTAAATCAAGGCCGTCTTGTCCGCGTAGGTGTGCAACCTTGCGGGGGTATTGATTCCTCGATGTGCAGACCCACGTAGCGCCAACTGCAGGCTTGGCAACGCACATTCTTGTCCCATGAGACCGCGGCGATCTCCCCAATCGTGTTCTTAATCACTTCTTAAGTTCGTGCTTACTCATGAAATATTTATGAATAGACATTTCAAGAAATGATCTAAAATTCGAGCTCCTAATGAAAATTTCAACTAATCAGAAATCTTAAAATAACGGTTGAGTTAAAGATTTTGCAAGGGGTGGAAACTACGGCACTAGAATCGAACCTTGGTTCGAGCACAGATGTATTCTTATGTTATCAACAGGCTTCGAGACTTCGGACCCGATAGAGCAGTTCAGTGGGAAATCCGCGTAACGACGTACTGAGTATAGTGGTAAAGCGTACAGTGGGTGGGGGGTACTGTAGAATGAATGCCAACAAATACGCATAAGGAAAACGCTCTGAATTTGAAGGTTCTGACGAATAATTTGGTTTGATACAAATCTCAGGAAAGGGTAATGTTGGAAGGAAAGGGTAATGTTGGAGATGAGCGAAGACACAACAAGGGTTGCAATTAGAACTATAAATGATTGGAATGACCTACCTGCAGCGGCCTTTGAGGGCTGTCCTTCCTTAAGGAGATTCAAGAATAATTTAAAGAGTTGTGTATAAAGTGAAAATTAAAATTAAGGTGACATTCAACATTTAATTTTTAAGGTGGCATGTATTTATCTAGCCTGACGAGTTTACTTCCCTGGTTTGAATTGTAAATTATTTAAAAATAGCGTGTAAGAGGGCCTTAGACTAGAAATGTTTAGTTTAAATGTAGTTCTGTTTATAAGTATGCATAAGAATGCAATTATTTGACTTATTTGAACTATTGTATCAGTGAAGCGAGGTGAGTCAGTGAAGTTATGGTTTTACAGTGCAGTGAACAGTTCCGATCAGTGATAATTTATAGCGTCAATGAAATGTGTTCTATAGTGTCAGTGAAATGTGTTACAGAGTGTCAGTGAAATGTGCTAAAGTGTCAGTGAAATGCGTCATAGTGCCACTACAGGGAATGAGATGAGAGTAAAGTGAAAGACTATTGAAAATTATGTAGGACCTATGCATAATTATGTAGGTTGTGTTGTAAAATTAGGTGTTTTATTTTATGTTTTATTATTATTGTGTTAAATTGTATTGTGTATTCTTATTGTATTGTGTATAAAATTGTATATGTGTTGTAAATTTTATTATGTATTGTAAATTTTATTGGGTATTGCTTATCATTTTAACTGTGTATTGTTAATATTGTATATACCACTGCCACCGGGTGCTTGCCCACTTGCAGTGTAAATAAATACATACATACATACATACAAATCTATTTTCAAACTGTGTCTGAAATCATTACACGGTTAGAAAACTCAGAGCAAGAGATGCCGGAAGCCCTCAAATTAGTTAGGAAATGACACAGAGAATTAATGAGACACCAAGTACACCGGTTACTGAACGTGTAAAACAGTAGTTGAAATCAATTTTATGTAAAAATAACGGATATGGAGCATTGTGTAATATAAACAGCAAATTAGTGGACATAGAGTAACCCGAGAATAAAGGACTGTCTCTTAGAGACTGCAATGATGTTAGGTTTTTTCGTTTTGCTCCTATCACGTCATGCGACGTAGAGCGCAGCCACAGTACAAACTGTGTTTGGCAGATAACCGAAAAGATTTACGTTTGAGACACTCAGAATGTATCTTGTAGTACATTGCAATTCGGTACTGTAACTGCACTTCCTTAAGACGACCAATAGGATAAATGAATAAATTAAAATTGCTACATGTTTATTTCTACCATTAACACTGTGTATAATTAAACACAAATGCTTATAAAAGACAAGAGAATAAATGCTTTTCACATTCTTTTGACATTGTCATTGTGTAATGTATATTGACTTTCAGAATATACATATGTGTGTGTTTCCCCATACTACCGTACTCTACTCTAAATAGTAACGTTGTTACCTCAACACATCTCTATCTACCTGCAGCGAGTCAACAGCCTATAGTACATGCACAGTAAACTTATTGCATCGGGTCCAAAGTCTCGAAGCCTGGTTATCAATGTGAGTTTTTGAGTTTTCTTAGAGGAGATTTTTTCGGAATCTTTTCCTCCCTTTCGTCCTTCGCTGTGGAGTAACGGTTAGTATGTCTAACCGTAAACGAGCGGTCCCAGGTTCAAATCCTGATTGAGACACGGTTTCTTCGAGATTTTCCCTCAACCCATTAAGAGCAAATGCTGGGTAATTTCCAGCGCGAGACCCTGGACTCATTTCGCTGGCATTATCAATAGTAGTCTCACTAGAGGTTTTGATTTATCTAGAGAAAATCAAAACTCGAGTGGGATTTAATTGACTATTATTCCTATACGATTAGAAAAAAGTATAACATAAAGATTAGAAGAAATAAAGAACTTTAATACAATAAAATATTAATTGACTTACTAAAATTCTATTTCATTAATGTCAGTTTCATCAAAACGTTTGAACGGAGCCGCCATTTTAAGTTTACTATTTATGCGGTAAAAATGACGATCGCAATGCATGTTTCATAGTACCATAAAGAATTTTCAGTTTGAGAGGTTTGCAAACAAAGAAACAAATGATAGGGAGGAGATAAAAAGAGAAGAAGGTATATGAAGATTACAAAAAATAAAGTAGTCTAATACAATAAAACAGATATTAATTGACTTACTGAAATTCTATTTCACTAATATTAGCTTCACCAAAACGTTTGAACGCAGCCGCCATTTTCAGTCGGCTTCTATGCGGTAAACAGTGACGATCGCAAAGCATGTTTTATAGTACCGTAAAGAATTTGCAGTTTGAAATGTTGGCAAACTAAGAAATAAATGATTGGGAGGTGATAAAAACAGAAGAAAGTATATAACGATTAGAAAAAATAAAGTAGGCTACCCTAATACAATAAAATAGGTATTAAATGACTTATTAAAATTCTATTTCACTAATGTTAGATTCACCAAAACGTTTGAACGGAGCCGCCATTTTCAGTCGACTATCTATGCGGGAAACAAATTGCGATTCCAAGCATGTGTTACATACAGTACTGTAAAGAATTTGCAATTTGAAATGTTGGCAAACAAAAAAAAAACAAATGCTAGGGAAGTGATAAAAACAAATGCTAGGGACGTGATAAAAACAAATGCTAGGGACGTGATAAAATTGTAGCGATAAACAGCCATGATTGGTTGAAACACGTCCTTTCGTACAATTTCATTGCTCAAAAGTAGTATGACGTAGTAAAAGTGCAATAGTCACCTACATTTCACTCACACGCTAGATAAAGCGTCGTAAAATAAATCAATTAAAAAAGTTATTTTCTTCCTCCAACATTGTGGTAGTTCATTTTGTTACCGTCATCCGTCCTCTTCGTAATCCATTAGAGAACATTATAATGAATGTCTAGCCTACGTCAGATTTGTATCTCTAGGAACAATCTTTGCCATATTTTATCCCTTTTTACGAGAAATGGTTGAAAACAAGTTCATGATTTTAACTACGATTTTTAATAAGCATAAGTTATTTGTCATCATTTTCATCTCCGTAGTAGTATTTAATGTTCTTAATTTCCAAGAAAACTTATTTCTTTAATGTAGAACACGTCTTTCTCCGCACCGAATATGGACATCCATTTTGGGATCCGTAGTGAAACAAAAAACGGTAGAATTCCAGACGCTTAATGTAACATTATCAGCCACCGCCGAATTCTGTGTTGCTGATAAGGAAAAACCGCAGCAGTGCCCACATTTAATCATCGCGGTGTGGTTCTCAACAAACGGTCCGCGAGTTGCGTGTCAGTGTTGAATAATGTGTCGCTGTGATTTTTGTTCAGAACTGGTTAAATGAAAACCAAACGAATGACACAAATAAAAAATAAACAGAATATATACAACCCTCCTAATCTGACGATAAAAATGTTTGAAGAAACTGAGAAGTTTAAATATCTTGGAACAGTAATGACACGTAACAATAAACGAATTAATTGAAGTACATAGTCGAATCACTTCAGCCAATGAGGCCTATTTTGCATTAAGCGCAATATTGAAATCTAACTGTGTGCACAAGAAAACAAAACTTAAAATATACGAAACAATTATTAGAAGTATTCTCTGTTATGCAAGCGAAACTTGGACATTAACTAAGGTGACAGAAGCTAAACTAGGTATATTTGAACGCAAAATACTCAGAAGAATTTTTGGACCGGTGCAAGAAAATATGCAATGGAGAATACGTTATAATAACGAGCTATATAAATTATATAAAAGTTTTGATGTTGTTACTTTCATCAAATTAAGGAGGCTTGAATGGGCCGGACATGTCTATCGGATGCAAGGGAACAGAATACCAAAGAAGATCTTAGAAGGGAAAATACATGGTAAAAGACCAATTGGAAGACCCAAAAATAGATGGATAGATGCGGTAACGATCGATTCTCAGGACTGTCTCGGATAAACTGCCTGGAGGAGATTAGCACAGGACAGGGACAGTTGGAGGAAGAAAATTGAGGAAGCTAAGGCTCGACTTTGGGCTGTGATGCCATCGTAGTAGTAGTAGTAGTAGTAGTAGTAGTAGTAGTAGTAGTAACTGGTTAAATGTTACATATGAATGCTTCTGATCCAGGTTCAAGGAGATTAATCGGAGAAAATTTTAAGAGTTTAAATATGAACTTAGACCGAAATAACGTGAACTTAGATTAGCGTTTATACAACATAAAATCTGGGTACAACTTTTTTTACCCTTAACCTCGGTTCAAATGCTTTATACAACCCCAGATTACACATATAACAGATTGCTCAGCCTTATAGGATTTGACGGCAACAACTTTTATAAATTTTACTATGTTGTCATCTAGCTACTGCATCAGAAGTCACATGAATTGCATGAAGCAATTATACTTCCATCTAGCGGTCGTTCTCAATCGGCGGTGGCGATCCTGGTGGTTGTTCTCTTTAACATTTTACCGATTTTAACATGAGGATGGCCACTCTGTTATATATGTGATCAGGGATACATTCGACCCTAACCGAGCGAGTTGGCTCATGCGTATCGATTTGGACTCGCATTCGGAAGGTCCGTGGTTCGATTTCTGGACCGACCAACCTGACTGTGGGTTTTCCATGGTTTTTCACAGTTACTTAGGCAAATTCCGATTTGGAATTTTCATTGCCAAGGTCCATTTCCCCTTCCTCCAGTGTAGAAACAGGATTTAGATTTTTATATCATATTATTCATCTTTCTCATCTCATTCAATAGACAGGTCAAAACACATGTCTTCATCCGCTTACGGCAGGAGGCGCCCTCTCCGCAACCGTTCCTGAGTTCCAGCCTTCCGCAATATCTCTGCCAGGATTCATTCCTTAAGAGCACTTCCAAAGGCGCTTCGATATTTTGGAATTCCTTTCTTTTGGTGTAACTTAGAGTTAGGAGGCCCCCATTGGGTGAGCGGTTGAGGGATCACATGTGGCCGATGGGCTGGTACACCCTCATCCTCATTCATCCCATACCATTTGGGATGCACAATATACCTCAGTATGACCGACGTGCGAAGGGTCGTTCTAACCTAAGTTCGACATAATATATAGGCCTACCTACATTCTTCGCCCAACGATGCATAATACTGTGGAATCCCGGCCACCAAGTCATTCAATTGAGTGCGCTCCTTGTATAATGGCATGTTGACTTAATATATGTCAACATATATGTCGAACATGGAGTTAGGCCACAAAGGGAAAAACACTAGAGAAGCGGGATTCGATCCGGTGCTGTGGATTGAACTGCGGCGTAGCTCAGTGGTTAGAGCGCTTGGTACGTAAAACCAAGGACCCGGGTTCGATCCCCGGCGCTGGAGCGAATTTTTTTCCTCTTGTTCTGGAGTTAGGTTCCCCGTTTTCCTTCCCCGCCTTTCAAGATGATTGAGCCAATATGTAGCTCCGAAACGTTGGCTCTGTCCACACTAAGGTACACGGTGCAAATACCCAAAAACTGCTTATCGCGTAGATCAGGTATCATGAAAATTTCAAATCATAGCTTATTTTCTTACTCGTTTTTACATGTGACATACGAAAACTTGTATTTACTTTCCACGAACTCTAAACCAAAATCATAGCGACACGCAACTCGCGGGCCATTTGTTGAGAACCACGTCGCGATGATTAAATGTGGGCACCGCTGCGGTTTTCCCTTATCAACAAAACGGAATATAGTGCCGACAGTTGCATGATTTTGTGGGGCAGACAGAGTAAAAAAAAAACTGTAAATGCGATTACTCCTAGCACTTTCGTGACGTCAATAAACGGGACTGCATGGTTCGGAGGGTGGGATAGCGGATCACGAAGCGTGTGGATAGGGGCCGTGGCGTGAAACAAGCTCATGTGATTAGGGCTACGAAAATACTGCAGTAACATCGCCTACTGCGAGTATATGCAAAAAATTACCATTTCTAAAAACAAGAGACCTACTGACCTATTCCGATACATCGTAACCTACAAACTCGCAGTGAAACTACTTATTGTATTATTATTATTATTATTATTATTATTATTATTATTATTATTATTATTATTATTATTATTAGACCGTGGAAATTCAAACTGCAATTATTTTGACACAATGAAAAAGTAAAATTGGATCTTTGCCGATCATGGTTTCTACGTTCGAATGAAGCAAAGTTTATTTTGCATAAATGCATATTTCGAGGGTTTTCCCTTTGTATATACATTTTTTTGGCATATTGCAATAAACACCTAAATGGCATCAATCGACCTGGCTGTATAACCGAAACACTTTTCCACCTACAAAACATTGGTAAATCCCTTTAATACATCCCTCCATTTTCCTCATTCACAAGCCCCTCCAACGACCCATCAAAATTCGAAGCCCGCGAAAGAAGAATTCTCCGCCAAATCTTCCACCTGCACAGACGCACCAGAAACAACACAGTTTACACTACGACAAAAACAAAGCCACTCTTCACACACCTAAACAACATAAACAGGAAATACACACATTCGGCATTAAATCGCATATATACACAACTTCGCAAATCCACCGAACACAAACAACAGAACAACACTGGAGAAACTCCTCTGCAATTATCAGCAGCCCCAACCACCAAACTAAAACACACAAACAAAACCGCATACACGTGCTGAAATTTGAATACTGTCTGAGAGGACACAACAGACAGCAACAGAGAGGCAGATCAATAAAATAACTCTACCCCTGAAAGTCTCCATAACCATTCAGACGCTTCTGCCACCAAGGGGAAACTTTAAAATTTCAACAAAAAAATGTATGTATGTATGTATGTATGTATGTATGTATGTACATTGTTCTGCCCAAGAGCAGATCTTTAACTGCAAACCCAGCATTTCCCATTCATCCCAATTTCTTGCTTTCCTCTTAATCTCTCCATATAATACTTTTGTGCGAGATCGTGCGTATTTGCTTGTTTTCCGCACAGAACCAATACGCGGTAAGTGTGAAATACCACATTCAGTATTCCCAACCTAACACAAAAAATTTCCCTCTTCTTACCGAAACATTCATTTTACTGCTTTAGGCTTTTAACATGTTATTTTAGAGACGTTTAACATAGTAATAATTATAAATTGAAACTTACCACTGCAATTTCACCTAAATTGCAATGTTAATTATTGTTTTTAAATATTTGCAAAAATTAAGTAAAGTCTACTACTCCACGAAACTTATTGCATTCCTGATACAAGTAACATTAAGGAAGCCGTGAAAAAATCAACAAGATTCCAGATGCCGATGTTATTACTGCAATATGTTATATAATAATATTGTTAAAATATTAAAATGAAAAATAAATCCTTACATAACCTTACCGTTTCTTTTAAGTTCGCATTTATAGACTGGGGGGAAAAAAAAGACAGACGTATATCACGGCCTGCTGGAGTATAGTAAACACAGAAAACATTTTAAAGCAACAATGTTGAAGAAAGATATTTTGGTGTTCCGAAGTTGCCGTCATTAAACAGAAACCAACATGGACATTTCATTGCAACTAATTAGAAATTCGTCTTTCGGGTATGTAATAAACGATCTTCGCACAAAATAATTACGATACACGAGCAGTATGTTTGTTTTCATGTTCTAGAAAATTAAAAAAGCTCAACTACGTTTCGCTTTTTCAATCTTTTCCTCGAACATGAAAACGTCAACATACCGCTCTTGTAACGTATATTACTATAACGTTGTCTATCAACTGATATCTTTTACCCTGAACTCTTGTCCCGTTCACCATTCCTTAAGTATCGCAAATCAACAAATTAGGCCTACACCAAAATAAAAGGAACCTATCACTGCACTCACACACCTACTGGCACTTATGCCAGAAATAGTCTCATATATGTAAATATATATGTATTATTATTTATGTACAATGGCTGGAGAGGGCATCCTGCGCGTATAAGACCCTAAAACGTCCTCTGGTTCAAAGCCAGAAAAGTCAATAAACAACAACATATTGAAATGTTTCATTTCAAAACTTCCCAGTCTAAATAACTAAATATTTAAATTGAATTCAATTTAAACAAAAAAACACATCAATTTAGATATTGAGGGAAACTCTGAAACCAGGCTTAATTGCATTTTAGATTTAACCCCCAACCCCACAGTGACTTTGAAATTTCAAATGGCATCCCTATATTTTTATACTTAAATATTAAAGAGCATTCAATTGTTTATACACCTCACTCATTTGTTTCGCATCTGGCATCCGCGCCAGTTTTGATTAGGGAGTGTAATAAATCAATATTTTAGAAGCGATAAGACGATTTATTTTGTTTCGGATAGACCCTATCACCACGGCATGGCGCGTCCTCAGGTTGCGGATAGAGGAGACGGCCTCCAGATATGGAGGGTAGCTGCGAATATATTGAATAAGCAGTCGTGGACAGCTGATAAGGGGTGGTCCTCCAGCTTGGGGGTTGGGCGAAGGGCTAACAACCCGTCACCGTAAAAAAAACAGCTTGTTACGAATCCCTACATTAAACCTCGGGATGGGAGAATCCAGAAATGCATATAGAGTGTTAGTTGGGAGACCGGGGGGAAATAGACCTTTGGGGAGGCCGAGACGTAGACGGGAGGATAATATTAAAATGGATTTGGGGGATGTGGGATATGATGATAGACAGTGGATTAATCTTGCACAAGATAGGGACCGATGGCGGGCTTATGTAGCAGCAGCAGCAGTAGTAGTAGTAGCAGTAGTAGTAGCAGTAGTAGTAGTAGTAGTAGTAGTAGTAGTAGTAGTAGTAGTAGTAGTAGTAGTTTTATTTTGCCTGGCAGAGTTCAGGCCATAAGGCCTTCTCTTCCACTCAACCAGGCGGCAATGAACCTTCGGGTTCCTTAAAAGGCATTTGTAAGTAAGTCCCGAGAACCTGATTTTTTATAATTTACACTTGCTAAGTTCCTCGTTTCAGTTTTCCATAGAATCTAGTGTGAAAGATATAACGACCAACTTAAAAATTCTGTGTAGTGTATAGGCCTAATACACGTAATTTAATAGCAATGTTAGTATATTTATCCACTTCAAGTAATGTGGACTTTACATCACTAATAAAAATGTTATAAACACATTCATTACGCAACTAGTTAAGTAATGATACTTCTATTACGCAACTAGCTTGGATAATGATATTGTTATTACTTAACTGGTTGCGTAATGTGAACCACATATTAAATGAAATTGATTTTATTTATTACTAGCCGTACCCGTGCGCTCCGCTGCACCCGTTAGAAATAAATATAAAGTAATTACATAATTAAAATAGGACGTTTGATCCAGGGAACATTCGTGTTTGATAGAAGGATAAATCGTTTAATATGTTACTTAATTTAAATTGCATCCAAATAATTAAAATGCGATCATTTTCGTTCAGAGACACTCATTTGGTGCAATGACAATTCCTTTAACCTGTTTTTTAATTTTTATTACATGCAACCATAGTTTAATGAAGATTGACATCATTTAGATTTAATGTGTATACTTTATCTTACTTATTATAGGTTTCCATTGAATTATGGTAATAACTTAATTTTAACCGTTGTTTTCTACGTATTCAGTAAATGGCACTTGGCCCACTATGGTTCTGAACCCTTCAAATAACTTAAATTATATTATATTATATTATATTATATTATATTATATTATATTATATTATATTATATTATATTATATTATATTATATTATATCAGAAGTTACTATAATAACATTATAGCATTATGTCCATCTAGAGAAACTACACTTTCCAATGGTGAATTAATAATTAATTATACAAATCGGTTAATTTACCTTCCGATATTACTTCATACAAACACAGAAACATTCTCTGTAGGCTATCTTTCATATCTTTCGATTGTTCCTGTCCAAGGCCCCTTATAGACGAAGTCATTTGTTTTTTAATTTATTACACGGCCTTAGATGGCAGTTATTTTAATTTTAAAACTCATTTATCTCATTAAATATCAGTCCTATCAAAATTTTTCTAGAATAAAACTTATCGGACATTATTTTTAAAAAAACTTTTGTTATGTAACATTTTTAATAAAAATCAATAATAAGCGAGATATTTCGATTTATTTAATTCAGGCCCCCTTATAATCCCCCTTTTAAATAATGTATTTTGAATGCCATATAGCCTAAAATCTAAGTTACAACGAACTTAATTTATATTCCAATTTTCATCGAAATCCGTTCATCCATTATCGCGTGAAAAGGTAACAAACATACAGACAGACAGATATACAAACAAAAATTAAAAAAAAAGCGATTTTCGGTTTCAGGGTGGTTAATTATATATGTTAGGACCAATTATTTTTGGAAAATCGAAAATTACCAGAAAAATTTCGGCTACAGATTTATTATTAGTATAGATAAACGTTAACAACAATATGTTCGCAATTCGTTATATTAATTCCTGCAGTTAACGATGCTGCAGAAGACTGAATAGTCGAAATATTGGCACTTTTCTGCATTATTTTAGTAGCTACTGATTTTTTTTTTGACAGATATTTCCACATAGTACCAAACATTCAATTGCAGAATTTGCAGCAGTTTCAGTATCTAAATCCTCGTTTGAACTCATTTTAACAATGCTTGTTTATTTCTCCTAGTACTGCTGTTCTGTTGTAAACAAAAACCTATCGTGTTGAGAACTAATAAAACAAACATAAACGAATCGCCTCTTGCAGGAAGAAACTAATAATTAATATAATCGCCTCTCCACAAAAATCGTGTTCAAAGTAATAAAAATAATACAATCACTTTTATTAAAACTTAATTTTTTATCAAAATAGATAAAACGTTGTACGATATACTTATCGTAACTTCATGTTACAATACTGGACTGGTTATCAAACTCGTGTTGTAATATGAAATGTTAGGATACTAATATCGTAAATAATTATTAATACATTGAAACTGGGAAAAAGTAGCTAGGATTAAGGAAAATAATCTTCAATATAGCTAATTTCCATCCTTGAAAGAAGTTCTAAGGAAAAGCCATAAAAGTCTTATTTTAGTTAGCAAGTTAAATTCTTTTTAAGTCCAGAATTGTATTTATATTGCAATCTATACTAATAATAAATCTGTAGCCGAAATTTTTCTGGTAATTTTCGATTTTCCAAAAATAATTGGTCCTAACATATATATAATTAACCACCCTGAAACCGAAAATCGTATTTTTGAAATTTTTGTTTGTATGTCTGTCTGTATGTTTGTTACCTTTTCACGCGATAATGGCTGAACCGATTTATATAAAAATTGGAATATAAATTACGCTCGTTGTAAACTTACATTTTAGGCTATATGGCATTCAAAATACTATATTTAAAAGGGGGGGTTATAAAGGGGTCTGAATTAAATAAATCGAAATATCTCGCTTATTGTTCATTTTTGTGAAAAATTTTACATAACAAAAGTTTCTTTAAAATGATTTCCGATAAGTTTTATTCTTTACAAAATTTTGATAGGACTGATATTTAATGAGATAAATGAGTTTTAAAATTAAAATAACCCCATCTAAGACGGTGCAATGAAATAACAAATGACTTCGTCTATAAGGGGCCTTGGACAACCTAGCCTACAGATAGTGTTTCTGTGTTTGTATGAAGTAATATCGGAAGCTAAATTAACCGATTTGTATAATTAATTATTAATTCACCATTGGAAAGTGTAGTTTCTCTAGATGGACATAATGCTATAATGTTATTACAGTAACTTCTGAGTGAATCGAGGAAAGGTAAGATTAAAATAGCTTCTTATGCACAGAAAACTTGATAGGAATTCGTTTCCTGTATTTCCTAAAATAATTTTTATGACCAAATGAGTGGTCTCTGGTTCAAAATGATCGCATTTTAATTTTTTTAATACACTTTAAGTAACATAATAAACGATTTATCCTTCTATCAAACACGAATGTTCCCTGGATGTAATTACTTTACATTTATTTCTAACGGGTGCAGCGGAGCGCACGGGTACGGCTAGTAATAAGTAAAATTCAACGAACATTTACTTGGAAGAGTTCGGATAACGGATAACTCATTCAGACTCAACAGTTACGTTGACAAGACTGATGTCATGGTACCCTGCCCTTTCTACAGTGACTAACGATATGACACACTTCACAATGATCTGTATTTCCTTGCAGATGGTCGTGGTTGTGCATCTAGAGGTCTTCGCTGGTTCTGAAGTTCGTGGGTGCAAATCCTGCTGAATTTTAAAGGGTGATGAATTCTTAGCGTGGTCTCCTCCAGTAGAAAAGTAAAACTGAGGATCGTGTGTCGTAGATTTACTGCATATAAAGTAACCCTGTCCCTGATAGAGGCTCCAGGCAAAACGCGTCCACAATTTCTCGCTCCTGTACAAATTTGGGACAGTAGGCCTGCCAGCGGCGTAATTTCGAGTGAGATTGTCCCACTGTCCACTCCCTAATACATACCGTACCAATCTTTGTAGATAACCAATCAGGAGTTACGAATCTTTAGAGACAATTCCGTCTATTACATGATATAATAACAGTCTTTATTAAACAGGAATGTGTACAACTTTCAGCCTTTACTTGTTCTGGAGAATTGACTCTGGAGCTCGGAGAGTGAGGGTGAATGTGGATTATTGATAGAATGATCATAATGTTGAGTGGGAACGTAAGAACCTCGAGAAAAACTCCTCGCGCTCGCCTTGTCCACCACAAATCCCATTATGAATTACACGATATAAGTACTAAAATTGAGACAGAAAACCAACCAGAAACCAGGCAGAAAATTAACAAGAAACCAAGCATAAAGGCAGAAAACCAACATAACAAACAGACAAACCAACAAAACACAGAGAAATCAACAACACAAATTGGAAAACCAGCAAAGCAAACAGAGAAACCTATAAAACAAACAGACAAACCAACATAACAAACACACAAACCAACAAAACACGAAGAAATCAGCAACACAAATTGGAAAACCAGCACAGCAAACAGAGAAACCTGTAAAACCAACAGACAAACCAACATAACAAACAGATAAACCAACAAAACGCAGAGAAATCAACAACACAAATTGGAAAACCAGCAAAGCAAACAGAGAAACCTATAAAACAAACAGACAAACCAACATAACAAACAGACAAACCAACAAAACACAGAGAAATCAACAACACAAATTGGAAAACCAGCAAAGCAAACAGAGAAACCTATAAAACAAACAGACAAACCAACATAACAAACAGACAAACCAACAAAACACAGAGAAATCAACAACACAAATTGGAAAACCAGCAAAACAAACAGAGAAACCTATAAAATAAACAGACAAACCAACATAACAAACAGACAAACCAACAAAACGCAGAGAAATCAACAACACAAATTGGAAAACCAGCAAAGCAAACAGAGAAACCTATCAAACAGACAAACCAACAAAACAAACAGACAAACCAACATAACAAACAGACAAACCAACAAAACACAGAGAAATCAACAACACAAATTGGAAAACCAGCAAAGCAAACAGAGAAACCTATAAAACAAACAGACAAACCAACAAAACACAGAGAAATCAACAACACAAATTGGAAAACCAGCAAAGCAAACAGAGAAACCTATAAAACAAACAGACAAACCAACATAACAAACAGACAAACCAACAAAACAAGACCAACAACACAAATTGGAAAACCAGCAAAGCAAACAGAGAAACCTATAAAACAAACAGACAAACCAACATAACAAACAGACAAAAACCAAACAAAACCAACAAAACAGAGAAATCAACAACACAAATTGGAAAACCAGCAAAGCAAACAGAGAAACCTATAAAACAAACAGACAAACCAACATAACAAACAGACAAACCAACAAAACACAGAGAAATCAACAACACAAATTGGAAAACCAGCAAAGCAAACAGAGAAACCTATAAAACAAACAGACAAACCAAAATAACAAACAGACAAACCAACAAAACACAGAGAAATCAACAACACAAATTGGAAAACCAGCAAAGCAAACAGAGAAACCTATAAAACAAACAGACAAACCAACATAACAAACAGACAAACCAACAAAACACAGAGAAATCAACAACACAAATTGGAAAACCAGCAAAGCAAACAGAGAAACCTATAAAACAAACAGACAAACAACATAACAAACAGATAAAACAAACAGACAAACAAAAAACAGAGAAATCAACAACACAAATTGGAAAACCAGCAAAGCAAACAGAGAAACCTATAAAACAAACAGACAAACCAACATAACAAACAGACAAACCAACATAACAAACAGACAAACCAACAAAACACAGAGAAATCAACAACACAAATTGGAAAACCAGCAAAGCAAACAGAGAAACCTATAAAACAAACAGACAAACCAACATAACAAACAGACAAACCAACAAAACACAGAGAAATCAACAACACAAATTGGAAAACCAGCAAAGCAAACAGAGAAACCTATAAAACAAACAGACAAACCAACAAAACAAACTGGAAAACCAACAAAATAAACTGGGAAATCAACAAAACAAATTGGAAAACCAACAGAAAAACAAAGAAAACAAACGGAAAACCAACAAAACCTACAGAGGAACTAATTAAAACAAACAGAACCAACTAAACCGAATAGAAAACCAATTAAAACAAACAGAGAAACTAACTAAACCAAAGAAACCAGCTAAACCAAGCAGAAAACCAACTAAACAAAACAGAAAACAAAACAGGAAACCAAGTAAACCTAACCAGAAAAACCAACAAACCAAACACAAAACCGACAAACGAAACTGAAAACCAAGAAACAAACAGAAAATCAACGAATCAAATACTTAGAAAAACAATGCTGAATTTACGTGTTTTGTAATAGAAGGATAATTTATAGAGTCGTAATTTATTAATAGAACCGCAGCTAAATAATGATAAATGTCAAGTATGTCAGACATTGCAATCGCCACTTAGTACAACAAACGAAGGGCAGCATACTTAGCGCAGTTCTGGTAATAATGTTAACTAGGTAACGGGTACGTTTGAAAGTCATGGAAAGTCATGCACCTCAACACTTATAGAAGTTTCCTTCTTAATGTAACTCAGACAAATCTCTTCCTGTACTTCAAACTATTTTCACTAATTAAGGACAATATATTTCATGGTTTTGTCGGACTCTTTAAAATATCGGGACTACATGAAAAGTCACAATATTACTTTCTCCCTCTTAGTTACCCGGTCACAATTTTAGTGATTACATATAATAGCAAGTCAATTAAAATATCATGTATGTCACAGATGTTTCAAGGCGTTCAGTTTGTTTTTCACGTCAGACTGTACGGGAATCTGAAATGAGAACGTACAAAGTGCACGATAAATCTGACGCTGGAGTACTGAAATAAAATCTGTGCGCTTATCGCAGCAAACATATTGATTCACCACCCTCTGACATCAGAATTGGCGCTAATCCAACTACATCCCATCTTCGCGTCCCATTAAGGAAGTATGTCAGACTGCAGTCCTTTACTGATATGGCGTCAGTTTGCTACACAATTCATATAATAAATAAACGATTTAGTAATTGAGAAATTAACAATCTACGAATTAATGAATGAATTAATTAATTAAAATCGATGGATGCGAAGCGGATGAATGAATGAAGAAAAGAAGGAACGAAAGAGAAGGCGAAATTAATTAATTAATTAATCAATCAATCAACGAGAAATAATTGAAAGAATAAAAAAGAGGCAATTCGTTTGCATTACTGTTCCATATTTATTTAAATTGTTTTAATTATGATTATTTAAATGGATTTTATCACTCTGCTTAACCTCTCCCTTTGTCCGACTTACACACCAGTACGAGTAGTTGATAGCGATTTATTGTATCGAGTACAAGACATCTAAAAAAATTCGGACCTCTCTGGCCATGGAATCGGCATAACGCAGGGCAACCGCCGAGACATCACAGGACAATCACAAGACAACGGATAACACCTAGTCCAGTGGACGGAAGATAAATTTCTTCCATTGCCCACGCCGAGGATCCAAATTCGGACCGCTTAGTTGGGGAAAGTTTCTACATAGTCACAACAGCAGACTACTTGGATTATTAATTCTTTTATGCTCGACCATGCAAAATGTAGTAATTATACATCTGGTAGCAGTCCTTTAATGCATGTCATTAAAGTACACTACTCATTAAAGGTCAGGTCTTTCAGCCAATGACGACTCAGGTTACAACTGTTCAGCCAATGACAGGTCAGCTTTAATTATAAAACCCCAAGTATCGATTATTCTCGGATATGCAATCGAAAGAGAATTACGAAAAGTCACGGAGGCTGAAATCCAATCTGTCGCAGAAGGTTATGTTCTGTTACTATAATAATTAGCGTTAATTGTAAATAATATTCAAATAAATTCAATTTGTCATCTCGTTTTTCAATGTCTAATTTAATTTCAATGCTTTCTCTGTAGGTTCTTATGGCCTAGCAAGGTCAATGTCGACATCTGTTCCTCGGAAAAAATCAATACTTTCGTCTGCGCACATCTCACAACATTTTGCTCCAGGTCAGATACAATAAAATTAATAATATCAAGTTAAAATATGGTCGAGCATAAAAAGTCGTATGAAACTCGCCTATAATGGTAATTAAGAAGCTCGCATGAAATTATGAAACTCGCTTGCGCTCGTTTCATAAATATCCATACTCACTTCTTAATTACCTTCATTATAGGCTCGTTGCAAAGTACTATTATTTTGTATTTTATCTCTTTGTTCATTTATATGCAATTCTATGGTTTTTAAACAAATATCTGTACTGTCTATTGTAATTGGGGCTTTGCCCTGTCAAATAAATAAATAAATAAATAAATAAATAAATAAATAAATAAGTAAATATGTAAATAAATGAATAAATGAGTAAATGAATGAGTAAATAAATAAATAAATGAGTAAATGAATAAGTAAATGAATGAGTGAATGAATGAATGAGTGAATAAATAAATAAATAAATAAATAAATAAATAAGTAGGTAAATAAATAAATAAATAAACAAAGAAGTAAATGAATAATAAATGAATAAGTAAATAAATAAATAAATAAATAAATAAACAAAGAAGTAAATGAATAAGTAAATGAATAAGTAAGTAAATAAATAAATAAATAAATAAATAAACAAAGAAGTAAATGAATAAGTAAATGAATAAGTAAATAAACAAATAAATAAATACATAAATAAGTAACCGAGCGGGCTAGCGGCGTGGTAGAGGGCTGGCCTCGCATTCGGGAGGTCACGATCCCTGGGACCGGCAATTAACTGAGGTTTTCCATGGTTTCCTCAGTTACTTCAAAATGCCGGGATTGTACCTCTTGAAAGTCCGGCCATGGACAAAATCCTTTCATATGTTTGTGAAATGATGTGTAATGTCTTAAATGTTTGTGTTGTATCGGAGGTGGCCCTGGCATTGAGCTGATCCCTCATCCGGGGAGGCCCTCCATGTCCTTGTGTGGTCAAAAAGTATGTATGTGACCCATAGATTAATTCCTCTCCCGACAGGTCGCGGCCCTGTAAGGCCCGGGTGGCGAGGGTCGTGTAAATGTACCTAAGAGAAAGAAAGAAAGAAAGAAAGAAAGAAAGAAAGAAAGAAAGAAAGAAAGAAAGAAAGAAAGAAAGAAAGAAAGAGAAATAAATAAGTAAATGAATAAATGAGTGAATGAGTAAATAAATAAATGAGTAAATGAATAAGTAAATGAATATGTAAATGAATGAGTGAATGAATGAATGAATGAATGGAGTGAATAAATAAATAAATAAATAAATAAATGAGTAAATAAATAAATAAATAAATAAATGAATAAATGAATAAGTGAATAAATAAATGAATGAATAAAGAAATAAATAAACAAATAAATAAAAAGATAAATAAACAAATAAATAAACAAATAAAAAACTGTACAAAATAATCTGATATTGTTAAATACTAACATTTCTAAAAATATCGTTTCACTATCCTCCACAATTCTTAGACTAATTCATTACATACAAGAAGACTTATATAAACAAATGCACGTTTTTAATGACTGCAGGACAAAAAAAGTCTAAGTGACGTCTATAATGCGACATTTAGTTCACAGCCTTAAAATATAACCTGTTGTATATTTTCAAAGACTTGAAAAAAAAAATGAAATGCTGTTTTCTTAAACACGAAAAGGAAATACGACATGAAGCCGTTGAAAAAATAAACTCAATCGATAAGGAATGTGATTTGTAGGCGGGGACGAGCACTGACCTTGCCGTCGCCGTCCTTGCCGCCCTTCTCGAAGTTGCTGAGGAACTTGTTGAGGATCTCGTCCTCGCTCTCCTCGCCGCTGATGTAGCGCGGGTGGTGCTTCACCGAGTACACGGACTTGAGGTCGTCGATCAGGATCACGCCGTCCCCTGTGTTGTCCATCTTCTTGAAAGCCTCGTCGATTACCTTCAGCCGTGACGCCGACATGGGCGGCTGTAATAACATTAAGAAATAAATCTTAGAAATGATTGACGGCGCACAGATATTTTCGAAGTTCCAGAAAGGAGGCACTGCGCATGATCAGAGTACGAGCGACTAGGTTCAGAAACGAACCACTAATAGAGGTAATAATATTCGCTCTGTTTAGTTGTATGTCGTCCCTAAGTAGGCAGAACAAGCCAGGGAAAATAATTTAGCGTAAATTAGTAGTGGGATGAAGACTGTGAATTAAGCAAAACAAAGGAAAGGAAAAAATAAAAGAGAAAAATAATTCCAAAGATTGCATGCCAGCAGAATCGAACATGTCACCGATTGCCTGGGAAGCAGGCGCTCTCTCCCACTTGAATAAAAGGTCCGTGATAGAAATGCTCTGTATGAAGCGATGCAGTACTCCAGAACTTACTTAAATCATGAAATTGGACATTAGCTTGATTTAGTTTTGCATTAGTTCTGGAAATAAATATAACTCTGCAAAACTTGTTCCGATTTCAAATTTAAATGCTAAGATCTATACTTTGACAGATTTTGGCATGGGGCTTTATACACAAATTAATTAACAATAATTTAAATTGCCGCCTCAGTAAAACTATTGGACAATTATATTCGGGGCAGAACGTTCCAGGTTAAACTGAACGACGTGCACTCCACGTCATCAGGTATTAACGCTGGAGTGCCTCAACCAGCGTTCTGGCACAGATACATTTTCTAAATCTATATTATTGACCTCCCTACCTTTTAATCAAAATTTCAATAATAGTATTTTAGCGCATCTCTGACGATTCGGCATTTCTCACGGCCATTAACATGCTACAAGGTCATCTCAAACCTGGCTTTCAGATGTTAAATTAAATATATCAAAACACAAGAATATTATTTAGCAAAGAAATAAATTCAATAGACCGGGCATAAATCACTGTTCAAAATTAGCTATAAATGGATCACAAATCTTGGAAAACTTCAGTAAAATATCTTAACACTAGACAGACATCTTATTTCTCAAACATGTACTTAAAAACTCAGTTTGCCAATTCTAGAATGTGGAGCTTTATCCAATTTAAATAAAAGCAGACATTTAAAATACACACAGTCCTAATTTTGTATAAAACATTAATTAGGTAAATTTATATGCTTGTAATGCTTTTTCGACATGCAGACTACAGTCCTAAAAATTCCAGACTTCAAAACAAACTTTTAATATTCATCACAGGACTTCCTATAACTTTATTGATTCTGAAGAACTAATTTCGACAATTCAAGAATATCATTTCAAATCATTCTGCACGTACACCAAGTCGTACAGCAGCACAAACCCACTAATTTCTTCACTAGGAAATTCAAAAGATAAAAGATCTAAGAGCGTATTTCCATTTCTAGCTTGGAACGACAACGTATTCACGAATACCAACTGAACATAAACAACCACTTTGACTCTTTCACAGACATAAATCTACTAATGCAAACCTAATGTTATTCCTCTGTTTCAGGGTCAAATTCGTTATTTTCCTAGATGTTTGTATACATATTTTCTTGTATATATTTTTTATGTATTTTTATTGTACTTGTATTATAAATCATGATTAAACGAAACCTTCCACCTCAACATATACCGACCCCACTATAGCCAATTGGCTTGTCGTCAGCACGACATCTCATCCTGCTCTAGGTTTTCCCGTGGTTTTCTTTGACCAATAAGACAAATGTCGGGATGAGCCCAGAAGACATGGGCCACGGACCACTTCCCTTCCCCCACTCTTTCTCTTCTACTATCACAAAGAACTTGCTAATTTCTTAACAAAAAGTCTGTACTATGATAATAGGGAAAATAAATATACTGTAAGTTCACAGGGCTAAAACTTTTCTCTGGGTACCTGGTTCTAATAAGTGCCTTTTAAAATCTAAAAATAACATGAGATAGTTACTCTGCCTGCCATTTTTCACTTGAAATAAATCCCCAAGGTAAAAAAAAAAAAAAAAAAAAAGTGCAAATAAATATAACTCTTTACTAGTTCAAGTCAACGCTGCAATGCTAAGATCTAAACAATAAATAAGTAAATAAAATGAAATAGAGTCACCATTAGGTACACAATTTAGCACATAAAATTCAAGGCAGGGTAATAATATGGACTCACCCTGATGGCGACTAGGAACTCATCCATGTTTACGCTGCCGCTCTCGTCGGTGTCGAAGCGTGTGAAGAGCTCCTGGATCTCGTCGTCCGTGAGGTCCATGCCGGCCTCCTTCAAGCCTTCAGTGAACTCCTCCTGGTTCAGAGCCTTGCTGCCGTCTTCATCAATGTTGCGGAAGAATCTAACAGTGAAACAGACCACATCCAGTTCACTTCATCTTGAGCATAATAGGTATGTTATTTTTTAACTCTCCATTTCTCACATTTGAACCATTTGAGGTCGAATGAGCGAATGGAATAGCGTAGGTTAGCGTACTGGGTTCATATGTATGTATGTATTTATTAACACTACAATTGGGTATACACCCGGTGGCAGTGATATATAATATACAATAATTACAATTACATGAAATAAAATAAAATAAACGTAAATGAAATAAGATAAGATAAACGTAAATCTATAAATAGTAGATGCAATAAACCTAGGACTATAAATAAAAACTATTCTATAATAACGCCTACGATAAGAAAAAGTAAATCTAACTTATAAGTACTTCTATTTCACCCAACTATTACCAATTGAAATAATTACATATCACCTTAATTAATTACATATCATCATCTAATTAATTACATATCACCCTAATTAATTTATATATCAACTAAATTAATATCATCTTAATTACATATCAACTTAATTAAATAATTACACTGCACCTCCAATTACATTTTTAGTATAATCTTCCTAACCTTTCCTTAAATGTATTGATTTTGAGAGGACCACCCTGAAAGATTGCCGCAGGTAAGCTGTTCCAGTCTACTATTGTGCGGTTAACAAAGGAAAATTTTGCCACGTCCGTTCTTTGTTTTCTACATTTAAACTTCCTAATATGATCAGCCCTTCCTAAGTATGATGGTGTTGCTAATCTAGCATTGATGTCGATCCATGCTTTGTGTCCCATTTGTGCCTTAAACAATGCGGTGAGTCTGGTTTTTCGTCGCCTTGACTTGAGAGGTTCTCACCCTAAATCTTTACTATCTCCTCACCATGTCCCTTCCCTATTTTGACATATTTTTCTACCTTGGGTTTGACCTTTTCTATTGAATCGATTTGGTTTTGTCTGTACGGATCCCAACCTACAGCTCCATATTCTATACTTGGGCGAACAAGGGTTTTGTACGATAATTCTTTTGATTTTCGGTTAGATTTCTTCAGGATACGCATAGAGAAATGTAGTGCTTTCCAGGCTTTCCTTGTGGTATTAGTGACTTGTTCCTCCCAACCCAGTTTGTTACTTAAATATATACCTGGGTATTTACAAGCGTTCCCTTGTGGCACCGATCTACCATTCAGCTGATATCCGAGACAAATTTCTGTATGCGTTCTACAGAAGGATATTGATTTACTTTTACCGACATTGATTTTCATTTTATTTTCTGTCGTCCAGGTTTCAATAATGTTAAGATCGTTTTGTAAGGCGGCGATATCGGATTCATCATTAATTTGTCTATATATTCAGTGGTTCTTTTCTTTCTACCTACGGATAGACCTCCAATTCACTATCTTCCTACATATCTATCCACTTCTCCACATAGGTACCTATCTACAGTGCACACATTTTATATTTCGATCGTTTGCCGTATGTTTGTACTGCTAATATGCAGTTCAAGGAACTACAGGTAACTTTAATCGATACATCGCTAGGAGCAACATTGATGTACAGGGTATGGATAAAATAAAAGGACCGTAAAACATTTACTACTGAACTTTATTCGTCGAAACTTTGTGCATATAACACTGAAAGATGTGAGATTCCTCAAAGCTCAGCTCTTCAGCTCTTGTCGTAATGTCCATACAATGTTACAATCCACACAAAGCACTTCACTGGTCTCTTCCTTAGTTCTTTTTCCAGAGGTTCGCACAAGATGATCCTTTTTCTAGTAAAAGCTCCCTTTGCCATTGCTATTTTCTTCTTGACTTCTTGGCAGCAGCCCATGTTACTGTTTATAAGGGTGCGTCAGAAAGAACGGATGGATTTCAAACTATCGATACGCAACGAGGAAAGAGATATAGTGAGGGGGACCACGACTGTTGGGTCAGCCATAGAATGCAGTTTCAGTTGAGAATATGGTGTTGGTCTGGTGTACAACGTGCTTTCATCGCAGAGACATTTTTGAAAAATGAAGAGTCTGTGATCGCCACTCAGGACTCATTTCGACATCGGATGTCACGCTAGGATTCCAACTCGGAATACAATTTTGCCTTCATTTCGTATCTTCAACATTAAAGAAGAAATCATCTGGACGAAATTCTATTGCATGAGATTGTCCGTCTAAGATCTCGCGCCCTGCGACTTCTTTCTTTGGGACCATTTGAAGGCGTAAGTTTGTAAACATCGATCACATACACTGGACGAACTGAAGACAGCGATTAGTGAAGAAATCGTGGCAATTGCACCAGCTATGACTGTGAAAGTGATGGCGAACATCAGAAAACGCCTCGATGCCTGTATTGAAAGCCAAGGACATCAAATGGATAATGTTGTTTTCCATAAATAAACTGCATGTATTGGTGAATATGTTGATAACAATAAATTTTTGATTTGATGAATCTTTACAATTTTCTTGCCATGTGAAATCCATCCGTTCTTTCTGACGCACCCTGTAGTACACTCCAAGTATTTGAAGCTGTCCACTTGCTCTACTGCCTCATTCAGAATTCGCAAGTTTACCTTCTTTACTTTTCTTCCTATGACCATGGTCTTCGGCTTATTTGCATTTATCTTCATGCCATACTACTCATAGCTGTCATTTAGCTCCAGTAGCATATCCCTTAATATCATCTCCTGTTCTGCTAACAACGCCACATCATCAGCAAATCTCATGCATAAAATAATAATTATTCACTGTGAAGTTGTTTACAGTTTTTTAACGAAATTGGTGAGAATACCTCTGAAGATTTGTTTTAGTGAAATATAAAGTGAATAGTGTATTATTAATGCAGTTTCAGTGTTAATTGGGTATCATAAACTACAAACACTTCGACATTCTGTAGAAGACATCACACCTAAGTCATGAACAACATTCGATGAAAGAATAATAGAACGGAGAAAAATTCTCTCCGGCGCCGGGATTTGAACCCGGGTTTTCAGCTCTACGTGCTGATGCTTTATCTTCTGGCGCCAGAGAGAATTTTTCTCCGTTCCATTACTCTTTCATCGTATGATGACGCAGAATATCTGCATGAAAATATCATATGTACTTCGGTACATTAAAATAATATATATGAACAACATTGTTTTGATTCAATCTACCACCAAAGAATGTTTTGAAGATTGTTTTCTTCGCTTTGTACATTATTAAAAAATTACATTTTCTGTTATTTCCTGCAATGTTTGCTGGACATAGTCGAATCGCTTCTACATCAGTTATGCAAAGCTGACGTTGTGGATACATTCTGACAGCTACTTTCCTTCACCTTGGCCTAGAGAACTGTGTAAATATCGAACGCTGTCATGTTTTCTGACATCCTTAAGTAGAACAGCTATTCCCAGGATAATCAATAGAATAAATTTGGCTGATTCATCAATTATTTCGCCTTCCTACCTACATCGACGCACTAACTACTATTAGAAGCAATTTATAGCACCATCTTTCATGTCACCAATTGAAAACCTCGATGACAATATAATTGTAGGTTTTTAATAATTTCCTTCATCAGAAACTTCAATTTTTTCCGGGAAATACTGAACACCCGAGTTATTCCACCCCAGATGGATAACGTGTCACAATTGAAGAGGTGAATTCCAAACTAGCCTAGGTCCAAATTATGAGGAAAATAATAAAACTGATAAAATAAATTTGACTCCCTTAGTTCCGTTTGAAAAAAACATTTGCATACACTAAGTTAAGACTTAGGAGAGTCTGTTAAATAAACTTACACAATTATACAGGGTGTTTCAGAAATACTTTGACAAACCTTGTTGGCATGTTTATCACGCCAAAACAAGAAAAAATTTCATATAAACGTATGTCCGAAAATCCTTATTATTTTAGTTATTAATAAAAGAATATAATTTAAATATCTAACTAATTTATTTAATTAATTTATTTAACTAGCTAGCGAGTACAAATTAAAATTATAAAACAAAAAGGTTTCTAGCCACTACCGTAAGAGCCAGGCTCGTGTACGGTGTGATCTTGGCCAATAATATAACATAAAATTTACAAGGACAGTTTACTAAATGCAGTAAGTAACTTAATTCAAACCGATAAATAACACACAAAAGCAAAAAAATAAAAAATAAGGATAAAAAAAACACATTTAATATAAATTGACAATCAGAAGCCAGTGATATTCAATAAAAACATGAATATATTCGTGAAAAAACATTTGCATACATTAAGTTAAGAGTTGGGAGAGTCTGTTAAATAAACTTGCACAATTATACAGGGTGCTTCTGAAATACTTTGACAAACCTTGAGGCATGTTCCTCACACCAAAACAAGAAAAAATTTCATATAAACGTATGTCCGAAAATCCTTATTATTTTAGTTATTAATGAAAGAATATAATTTAAATATCTAACTAATTCATTTAATTTATTTATTTAACTAGCTAGTGAGTACAAATTAAAATTATAAAACAAAAAGGTTTCTAGCCACTACCGTAAGAGCCAGGCTCGTGTACGGTGTGATCTTAGCCAATAATATAACATAAAATTTACAAGGACAGTTTACTAAATACAGTAAGTAACTTAATTCAAACCGATAACTAACACACAAAAGAAAAAAAAAAGAAAGAGAAACAGAGAGAAAAAACATATTTAATATAAATTGACAATCAGACAGAAGCCAGTGATATTCAATAAAAACATGAATATAGTCGACAGAAATAAAAGGTAAATATATATACACATTTGTTAATATTATATATCATGAATAATTTTATAAATTTCTTTTTAAAAGCTTCAATTTTAATGAATAATTAAACTTTTGTTAGATATTGCCAGCTTGGTAGAAAGTGTTGCAACTTTAACCAATTCAGAAACTCATAATAATGAAAGTGGAAGGAAGAGGATAACATTTTTAACATTTGTTATGAGTTTCTGAATTGATTAAAATTGCAACACTTGCTACCAAGCTGACAATATCTAACAGATGTTTCATTATGTTCTTTCATTAATAACTAAAAAAACTAAGGATTTTCGGACATATGCTTAAATGAACTTTTTTTCTTGTTTTGGTGTCAGGAAAATGCTCCAAAGGTTTGTCAAACTATTTCTGAAACACCCTGTATATAGGCTTGAAAAGCATAAATTAAAACAAAGAATAAAGCACGTTAAAATCTTTATAAAGTGGACTTAGGACACTTTGGATTCCATTTCTTCAATTGGAAATAATTCATCAGGATGTCTTATGTAAGAAGAAAATAGTGCTTTGTAAATTACAGCATTTAATATTCTAACAAGTCATGACAATTATGGCTATAAATTGAAAGTAGTAGATTCGTTCGTGCAGCTAAGATTTTCAACAATGCATATTATATAGGCATATAGAACCAAACGTCGTAGCCTGTTCCGCTGAAAATCTTTAAAACTGAGTTATACTATTGACGTAAAATGAAGGCTTGTTTTATTCCCGTAAATCCTGTCCCTCTCATGTCTTGATTTTACCTTTTCATTATACGACGTAGGAAAAAAGTACAGGGCGATCCGTTTGGGAAGACATAAAATAAAAACATGATAAAATGAGAACCGTTGCTATTTATCGTTAAATAATTTGTACATGCATTCTAGAAGAACGGGAGTTTTGTTCAAATTATACCTCAACTTGCCCACCATTGCAAACACGACACAGTTCATATCTTGATGCTAATTCCTCCCATGTGTGGTCTAACAGCTCAGGGATAACTTTCTGAAAAGCTGAGAAAATCTTTGCTCTGAGATCATGTTGTGTGCTATTAATGTTGCAGTACCGTCATTTCCCATAACTATGGTCCTGGAACAACTATTGTCCACGATACAACCATTAAAATTTTGTACTTCATAACGTAGTACCTCGTTTATCTATATCAGGGATACAGAACTGGCGAGAGAGTGGTGCAAAGCATAAGGAAAGCGTTGATTCCCGTCCACAGTCCACGCGTTGAATGACGTCACTGTGTCCCGTACGCAATCACGTAAGACAAACACTGAATACAAATCCCCTCCCCTACCAAGTCAATGACGCGGGGGTAGAAGGAAGGGATGAGTGTCGTTTTCGATGAGTGACGCAACACCACAATTGTCTCCCAGTTCTGCAAGCCTGATCTATATTTTTTCTGTACTGTAGTTTGAAGTCAAGTCACTGCAGCTATCTACGAACGGTCTATGTTACTTCTACAATGTTCTTTGAATGGTTGTATCATGGACCACAGTTGTGTTCCAGGACCATAGTTATGGGAAATGACGGTATATCGTGTAAACGGCTGATTAAGCAAGATATGACATGCGTGTAGTGTGTGCGCTTATGATTGGTTTGAAATGCGTCCTATTCCAGGATAAAATTTATTTATTTATTGTTAACTGAACTGTATTACTGTGTTAAATTCTTTTCAGTTTGGGTTTGTTTTATTTTTTTATTATTTGGCCTTTCAAAATGGAGTGCGCGGCTTATTCGAGGGCGCGGGTTATTCGAGAAAATACGGTATCTAGTTGATTCGAGTAATTTATAAAATAAGCTAAATAGGCTACCTAAATTTCGGATTATAATGAATGCATTTTGTGTGTAATTCAGAAAACGGAAGTTTTTATTTTGTTGTATATTAAATTATATACAGGGACATCATTTTATTTTTACTTGCATTTTTATTGTACCTGCATTTCTGAATGTACTTCGTCCCACCCCTTACTTGCTCCCGTCAGACACACAAACTTACGGCCGCTGTTGCATTCGAAGTCTTCAAGCAGTGAATAAACACTGCAGTGTATAGTGTGTTTCATAAATATGGTTGCATTTCCATTTGAAGAAAGAACCTATATTAATAATATCGTACTATAAAAATTACATTTTGAAACGATAAATTCAATTTCAGAAAACGGAAGTCAAAATTTTTTAATAATATTAAATTAAGCCTGCATTTAATGAACTTTTCTTTTTAAAAATTCAGATTAGCTTATTTTGAATTGAGGTGGCTAAAGCAAAGGAATGTAGTAACATTTGTAATAACATGAGTTAAGTGCATCCAGTGTGGTATCTAAAATTTTAGTGGCAAAGGGATATTTTAATCGCATCACACATTAAAACTTAAATAAAATTTCATCGATTTTACAAAGCTTTTAAATATTTAAACCCCATTTCCTCAAAAGTAACTTAAGTGCACTTACAGCCCTTTACATGGCCCCTCGGCCTTTAAATGCACACTCTATATTGTATTGACATCAATAATTAATATGCTAAATAAAGTAGACATTACATAACGAACATAGCCCCTCAAACGTCTGAGTTTTTGAAAAAAATGTTACTAATCTATGTATTTTGATAAATTCCGTAAAAGTGATGATCAAACTGAAAATCGTAATATCGTATTTCCCTCATTCTAAATGGATACACTACTTTTCTCTCTCTCCTATACCTAAAATATTTTTTACATATTATTAACTCAAACATCCTGTAATGGAAGGGGGCAACAGTGTTTCAAATAGCCAGGTTAATGTTAAAAATAAATTGGTAAAAATGGTGATGTCCCTGTTTTATAAATTTCTTTTAAAAAGAGTTCTCAGGCTTATTTGAGCATGCTGTTAAAAGGACTTCAGTTAATACGCGCTTCTTGGGAAGCTTTTCTTCAACATTGTAACATCTGTCTATCATTAATCAGGCAGATAATCCGCATGTTTATTCTGATGTTTAATTTCTCCGTCGAGTATCATTTATCTTTTCCCGTTACTTTGCTAAACCTGCAAGGTATTTGAATTTTCCGACCTCTTCAAAATGATAAATTTCAGGACAAAAGTTTTGATATTTCCATTTCGAAGTAACAATATTTGGATTGCAAACAAGAAAGGACTTTCGACTAGTGAATGGATATCTAGGCTGAAAATGACAGCTTTTAGCAGCTGTTTTCCATTCCCCGCAATCTATCTCTTTACTTGCTGCCAGTAAAATTTCACGTCTTTTCTGTAATCGTTGCTGTTGAGAACTCTAACATCATCTTGTAAGATCATCCTGCCTCATTAGACAAGGGCTGGATAGTGAAGAAGAAATCTCCTGTCTAGCTGAAAATGGGTCGACAAGACGAGTCTATTTTGGCACTTGCTGACACTAAACAGGGCATCATTGTGGAGCAAATACGTTTTGAAGTAGAATGTCATCAGTCAGCCGATCCACCTTGAGATGAAGTCGATCTTAGCCTACAGTCAACTATTTCAAACTGAAATCTGCCTTAATTCACGTTGAAGTATTTGGCTTGCTGTAGGTTTCACTCGAGGGACTATACCAGCTTTTTTCAAGAATTTCGACGGCATTTGCTCTGAACATCTCTGAGGGATGACATTGTGATAATTGTGTTTAATAAATCAAAATTCAATCAAGAATTATCACAATTGTAATTTTCACGCCCTTTTCTTTGTTTCCCTTCTTTAAAACTTTTATCTGTTTACATATGTATAATAATTTTTTTTTTGGGATATACTGAGTCCGTAAGGGCTACCCTCAATGGGGGGCCGTTCAATATTATTATTTTTTAAACTATAAAAGGTAAAAATATTCGTAACTTGACAAATTGCGGAATGTGGATGTCATAGAATGGACCATTACAAGAACTGAGACAATGATCGAATGGAATGTGGTTTCCAACTGTACTGTAATCTAAATTCAATAATCAAACTGATCTCAGCTGAAATAAAATAACCTGACCTATTTATTGAGCTTCGTCAGATCGTCTCATTATTCACAGATTAAAATGAACTCCGCAGATCATTAAACATAGGCAAGTCTTTAAATCCTACGAGAATATCACCTGCAAAAGGTGACATTGAAGTCTCAGCTCTCGTGAGTGGGCTGCAGCCCAGACGTATCGCAGAGAAGGGCGTGGCATTTAGAATTCTCCATTGCACGAATTTTAAATAATTTCAATATCAGATTATTAGAAGACCGGCAAAATCGTTTTCACTTTACGTTCATTCCCTTTATCAGCTAATTTAATTTATTTTATTTTATTTATATATTTCATTTTAATAGTTTATTTTTCGACTTTTATTTCATTTATCTAATTCATTTCAACTATTAATCATTCATTTCTCTACTAATTAATTTTATTTCAATTATTATTTCATTTCTCTCTTAATTCATTTCATTTCAACTATTATTTCATTTCATTTTCTCTCTTCATTTATTCCTTTTCTGCTATTACTACGTTTCATTTTATTTCAAACCGTTTTACTTCAACAATTACTTCGTTTCATTTTATGTTCTAATGCGTTTTACTTCAATAATTATTTTTCATTTTAAGTTCTAACTTTTTAACAATTACTTCATTTCATTTTCTGTTCTCTTTTACTTCAACAATTATTTCTTTTCATTTTATGTTCCAATCCGTTTTACTTCAACAATTATTTCGTTTCATTTTATGTTCTAATCCGTTTTACTTCAACAATTACTTCGTTTCATTTTATGTTCTAATTACTTCGTTTTACTTCAACAATTACTTCGTTTCATTTTTCCAATGTTTTACAATTACTTAGTTTCATTTTATGTTCCAATCCGTTTTACTTCAACAATTACTTCGTTTCATTTTATGTTCCAATCCGTTTTACTTCAACAATTACTTCGTTTCATTTTATGTTCTAATTACCGTTTTTTACTAACAATTACTTCGTTTCATTTTATGTTCCAATCCGTTTTACTTCAACAATTACTTCGTTTCATTTTATGTTCCAATCCGTTTTACTTCAACAATTACTTCGTTTCATTTTATGTTCCAATCCGTTTTACTTCAACAATTACTTCGTTTCATTTTATGTTCTAATCCGTTTTACTTCAACAATTTTTACTTCGTTTCATTTTATGTTCCAATTTTTACTTCAACAATTTCATTTTATGTTCCAATGTTTTACTTCAACAATTACTTCGTTTCATTTTATGTTTTTTTACTTCAACAATTACTTCGTTTCATTTTATGTTCCAATCCGTTTTACTTCAACAATTACTTCGTTTCATTTTATGTTCTAATCCGTTTTACTTCAACAATTACTTCGTTTCATTTTATGTTCCAATGTTTTACTTCAACAATTACTTCGTTTTTTTATGTTCTTCAACAATTACTTCGTTTCATTTTATGTTCCAATCCGTTTTACTTCAACAATTACTTCGTTTCATTTTATGTTCCAATCCGTTTTACTTCAACAATTACTTCGTTTCATTTTATGTTCCAATCCGTTTTACTTCAACAATTACTTCGTTTCATTTTATGTTCCAATCCGTTTTACTTCAACAATTACTTCGTTTCATTTTGTTCCATGTTTTACTTCAACAATTACTTCGTTTCATTTTATGTTCCAATGTTTTACTTCAACAATTACTTTTTATGTTCAATCCGTTTTACTTCAGTTTCATTTTATGTTCATTTTATGTTCAACAATTACCGTTTTTTACTTCAACAATTACTTACTCGTTTCATTTTATGTTTTACTAATGTTTCGTTTTACTTCAACAATTACTTCGTTTCATTTTATGTTCTAATCCGTTTTACTTCAACAATTACTTCGTTTCATTTTATGTTCCAATCCGTTTTACTTCAACAATTACTTCGTTTCATTTTATGTTCTAATGCGTTTTACTTCAACAATTACTTCGTTTCATTTTATGTTCTAATCCGTTTTACTTCAACAATTACTTCGTTTCATTTTATGTTCTAATCCGTTTTACTTCAACAATTATTTCGTGTCATTTTATGTTCTAATGCGTTTTACTTCAACAATTACTTCGTTTCATTTTATGTTCCAATCCGTTTTACTTCAACAATTACTTCGTTCCATTTTATGTTCAATTTTTACTTCAACAATTACTTCGTTCATTTTATGTTCCAATCGTTTTACTTCAACAATTACTTCGTTTCATTTTGTTCCAATGTTTTACTTCAACAATTACTTCGTTCCATTTTATGTTTTTTACTTCAACAATTACAATTTTTACAATTACTTCGTTTCATTTTATGTTCTAATCCGTTTTACTTCAACAATTACTTCGTTTCATTTTATTTTACTGTATTAGTTAATTTCATTTTAACATATACTTGATTTAATTTTATTGTATTAGCTTATTTCATTTTAATATTTACAACACTCCATTTTATGTTTTTTAAATCATGAGTTTATTTCATTTTACTTTATACTTAATTCAATTACAAATTTTAGTTCCTTCATTTTACTTGATAATTAATTTTATTTCAATTTTCAGTTCATTCATTTTACTTGATAGTTAATTTCTATTAAACTTTTTATGTAAACCTGGCTTTCAGGTAGAAACTCCCTGTGAAGTAGGCTTGAATAATTTCAAGGAAAAAATTGTCAGCCCATTTGAGTTGTGTGGATATAGCCTAAAGGGAAGAATTGTGACGGCGTCTTGTATAGTTCCTGGAGTAGCTCAGTCGGTAGAGCATTCGTGCGCTAAGCGAAGGGTCCCGATACCCGGCCCCGGAACAATTTTTCCCTTGTAATTATAAAATTTTTTTAAAATTTATTTCTTATTTCATTTCGTTCTTTACTTAATTTCATTTTTCATTTTATTTATTTTAAAAACTCACAATGGACTGGCGAATATCCAGGTAACATACTCCGAGTAATCACTCTGGATAATCTGCAGCCAAGTGGTTAGCCTAGGCCTAGTCTCTCTGCCTTTCACCGCCGTGGCAACCCGGGTTCGGTCCCTGTCTGGGTCGTGAAAGAATTTGTGGTGGAAAAAGCGGGCGCTGAAGTGTTTATCCTGGGTTCTCTCGCTTTCTCTCACCATTATCATTATCAATTCCACCAATACCCCAAAAAATGATCCTCACTCTGTGAGGTCCCGAACCAACCCTCCAGTGCAAATAAAAATGGCAGATAACTGTACATAATAATAATTTTTTACAAAAAAAAAAGCCGCCCTAAATAAGGGTTCGAATAGATCGGCCTACTAATCAATTCATAAAGAATAATCATTAAAACCAATTGTATGACAATTTGAAAGGAAAAAGAAAACATTAAGATAAATGATATGAAAACATTGGAAATCATTTACAATAAAATTTTGTTGCTTAATAAAGACTATAATTAATGATAAAATATAGTCCCGCCTTTCGGTATTGAACAATTTCTTGAAATATGGTCGGCAGCTTGAGACAATACAGGACAAATACAATACAAAGGACAACATTTAGTAGAGAGATAAATCTCCAATCCCTTAAGGGGAAATTGTAAGCCCTATCTTCGCCGTGTTAAATTTAGCAACTTCAGGTACACTTATCTCAGAAACTATTCATTCTACATCTATGAAAATTTGCACACCTGTAGTTGTGATCTTTCTTAACCTACCGACTTTTTCTTAATTTATTAGTTCAGCTAAAAACCAAAAAATGTTAATTTTGATCCAAATCAACTTACAACCTCCCCTTAAATTGGCAAAACTTCATTTCTCACACTAGTTTATTAAACCGTGTCGGACTGTAAAGAAAACAACTATCGCAATGTCCATATTTTATATGTTGTGCAATATTATAGTATTGTGAAATTTTAATTTTCCTATCAATTTTTTTCTACTGGTCTATTAAAATTATAGCATACAGCCTATTAACCTTTGTGTCCTATAGGATTCGTTGCCAATTTAAGGGCTAAAGTCGAGCCCTCGTTTGTCGTATTACACTACTATTTATTGTTTATTAATTTGTATTAAATTTGTTTATGCTTTTAATTCAAACCCTTCTTAAAACTCTATACGGTATATTACACGTCTACAAATCAAATCAGCTGAAATCTGCCAAGTGTGTGATGCTCTGACAAGTTGGTATACTTCCTCACATACCACTCATCCTCCTGCCCATCCTGAATTTCAAAAACAGTGGAACGTTATCTTTTCCCAAAAAATTTTAGATACACTCCTTTCTTCTTTCACATCCGAACAAGACATTGCACATCTCCTAGCTCTTCAAGAGAGTGAGTCTGGAGCTTGGTTACACGCATTACCTTCTCCTCACATCGGCACCCTAATAGATAGTACATCCTTTAAAATCGCAATAGCTTTACGCCTTGGTTGTAAACTCTGCCAGCCACACCAATGTATTTGCGGGGGAATTGCTGATATTTACGGTCATCATGCACTCAGCTGTGCGAGGAGCAAGGGTCGCATTCCCAGACATACATCACTCAATGATATCATTAAAAGATCTCTGACTTCTTGTGGCATCCTGTCTCTTTTGGAACCACCAGGTATTAGTCGCGCGGATGGTAAACGACCCGATGGTCTTACCTTAATTCCATGGTCTAGAGGAAAATCTTTAATTTGGGACTCCACTTGCGTTGACACTCTAGCTCCATCTCACTTACCGAATACGTCCAGACGCGCAGCATCTGCTGCTGAATTAGCCGTGAAGAAGAAAGTCAATAAATATGCTCATCTTTTAGACAATTATATCTTTGTCCCATTTGCTGTGGAGACCTTCGGTCCTTGGAGTCATGACGCTAAAGTTTTGGTATCTCAAATCGGCCAAATTTTGATCTCCGTTACTGGTGATCGCCGTTGCACTACTTATTTGCGTCAACGCTTAAGTATTGCTACTCAACGCGGAAATGCAATGAGCGTTTTGGGTACTCTTCCAGAGTCCAGCCCTTTGGACGAACTTTTTCTCCTGTAAAATTTTTTTATCTCTATGTAAATGTTTGTATTTAGTATTTATATATGTTTAATTGTAACGATGAAAATATTGTTAATCAAATAATTTTTTATTTTTTCATAAGTGTATATTATTTTTGGGAGTGTTTTTTGTAAGTAATTTTATGAGGTTGTTATTGATATGCTGATAAATTAAAAGAGTATTTATTTTAAATATAGTAACATTAAAATCATAGGAGGCAACAGAGGTGGTGTGGAGTAACGGTTAGCACGTCTGACCATGAAATGAACGGGCCTGGGTTCGAGTCCTGGTTGAGGTTTTTTCCGGGGTTTTCCCTCAATCCATTAAGAGCAAAGGCTGGGTAATTTTCGGCGCTGGACCCTGGACTCGTTTCATTGGAATTATCAACAGTAATCTCACTAGACGTTTTGATTTATCAAGAGAAAATCAAAACTCGAGTGGGATTTAATTGACTATTACACGATTAGAAGAAAGTATATAAAGATTAGAAGTAACGAAGTACTCCAATACAATAAAATATTAATTGACTTACGAAAATACAACTGTCTTCAAATGTATTATTGTACCATCTCAACATTACAAATATTACGCTAGATGCATGCTAGATGGCAGTAGTGTCTTTATACAGACACTGTAATGATTACTATTCAATAAATCTTAATATTAAACAATCTCTGATACGTGACTATCCATAATATCATATAGCAGAAGTTCTTTTTATTCTCTCAGAGCAGAAGCTATAACATAACCTAATTAATATACACAAGTGTTAGAAAAGTTTTAATTAACGACGATGACATAAAAAATAAACATGAATAATTTTTAAAGGAATAATTATTGAATGTACAATTTTCAAATTTGAATGTGGTTGGTGGTTCAATTGATGTTATATTGGACGTGTGCGTAATAGAAGTGGAACTCGTTGATTTAGGCCTACATGGTGTATTCAACTTATTCAGGATTTCCGAATGAATAATTTTAAAAGGAATAATTATTGAATGTACAATTTTCAAATTTGAATGTGGTTGGTGGTTCAATTGATGTTATATTGGACGTGTGCATAATAGAAGTGGAACTCGTTGATTTATGCCTACATGGTGTATTCAACTTATTCAGGATTTCCGAATGGTGCTCTTCATTTATTTGTAAATCGGATTTCTGAAGATGCATAGGTATAATCAGTGATTTTTATTAATTATTGTTCTTGAATGCCAATGCGAGTCATATTTGAAACTGCTGTGCATTGACTGGAGTGGTTTGTAATTTTATATATACTTTTGATGTCCAGACCAGCGCAGTTTCAAATGTTGGCAAACAAAGAAACAAATGCTAGGGACGCGATAAAATTAAACAAATGCTAGGGACGCGATAAAATTAAACAAATGCTAGGGGCGCGATAAAATCGTGCGATAAGCAGCCATGATTGGTTGAAATACGTCCTTTCGTACCGTTTCATTGGTCAAAAGTAGTATGACGTAGTAAGAATGTAATAGTCACCTTTATATCACTCAGATACTAGATAACAATCGCAGTTGATAAAGCATCGTAAAATAAATCAATAATAACAACACAAGGTTACCCACATTTAAAAAACGAGAGTATTCTTTATTGAACTGCAAGAAAATTGAGGGTACATGTACGTGAACGACCTCAAATATCAGAAAATGAAGGCTCTAAATTTCTAAAATTTTATAATAAAATGAACTCACAGTTGGACAAAAATTACAAGGTACCACAACAAGACTTATTAGAACTTAAATATCTGATAAAAGTTTAAAAAAGTTACTAATAATATTTTTCAAACTAGTTTCATCAGAGTATGGGGGGGGGGGAACAAAAAAATTCTGCAGTTACATCATTTGGTAACCATAACATTGTTATGGTCTCTCTGACATCTTTAATATTTTTCCTGCATGTAATAAATCTTCATTTGTTCTATATGAAATATATTAAAATTTAGATAATGTTTTGTGATCTAATTTTTTCTATTTTCAAAGAAATGGGCATTATTGTAGTCTACCATTTGCATAAATTCATGTTAAATCAGTGTACAAAATTTCAGAATTCTATCTCTAATGGTTGTGGAGTTATGAAATACTTGTGAAAAATTTCAAATTTTGGAAAATTTAATTTGAAGTAAAAAGTGAATTCTTAAAAATATTATTAGTAACATTTTTATACTTTTATCAGATATTTAAGTTCTAATAAGTCTTGTTGTGGTACCTTGTAATTTTTGTCCAATTGTGAGTTCATTTCCTTATAAAATTTTAAAAATCTAGAGCCTGCATTTTTTTATAATATTTGTGGTACTTCACGTACATTTACTCTTAATCTCTTCGTCTATTCCGAAAATCAAACCCCGAGACGTTGGATTATGTTGTGTGATTCAATTATTTTAATACTAGCCGTACCCGTGCGCTCCGCTCCACCCGTTAGAAATAAATATAAAGTAATTACATAATTAAAATAGGACATTTGATCCAGGGAACATTCGTGTTTGATAGAAGGATAAATCGTTTAATATGTTACTTAATTTAAATTGTATTTAAAATATTAAAATGGCGATCATTTTGATCCAGAGACCACTCATTTGGTGCAATGACAATTCCTTTAACATATTTCTTAATTGTTATTGCCAATTATTTTTGGAAAAGCGAAAATTAACAGAAAAATTTTGGCTACAGATTTATTATTATGTTTATATTATATTATATTATATTATATTATGAAAAATTTGTTGATAACGGATGTACTCAAATTAGAAAGTTTTTAATTTGTTGTGGGAGCTCTTGAATCTCAGGAGGAACAACTTTTACAACAGCGCAACATAATCTGCTTGGCTCATTACCCAATTTTTTTGCATTGCATTTATTGCATATGTATTTTATGTATTTTAACACGATTCAATTGAACATAGTTAAAATTTGAATTATAAAATAATGGATTGCTAAGCTAACGTACTATTACTGCATACTAAATCAATACACTTTCGTTGTTCGTTAATTCTCTGAGATAAAAATGAATATGTTCATAAACATTATTATAAGAAATACAGGAAATGAATATACAGAATAACCTATCAAGTTTTCTGTGCATAAGAAGCTATTTTAATCTTACCTGTCCTCAATTCACTCAGAAGTTACTGTAATAACATTATAGCATTATGTCCATACAGAGAAACTACACTTTCCAATGATGAAATAATAATTAATTATACAAATCGGTTAATTTAGCTTCCGATATTGCTTCATACGAACACAGAAACATTTTCTGTAGGCTATGATTTATAGCTTTCGATTGTTGTTGACCAAGGCCCCTTATAGACGAAGTCATTTGTTTATTTCATTATACGGCCTTAGATGGCAGTTATTTTAATTTTAAAACTCATTTATCTCATTAAATATCAGTCCTATCAAAATTTTTCAGAGAATAAAACTTATCAGAAATTATTTTTAAAGAAACTTTTGTTATGTAACATATTTCACAAAAATCAATAATAAGCGAGATATTTCGATTTATTTAATTCAGGCCCCCTTATAACCCCCCTTTTAAATAACGCATTTTGAATGCCATATAGCCTATAATCTAAGCTACAACGAACTTAATTTATATTCCAATTTTCATCGAAACCGGTTCAGCCATTATCGCGTGAAAAGGTAACAAACATACAGACAGACAGACAGACAGACATAAACAAAAATTTCAAAAAAGCGATTTTCGGTTAAGGGTGGTTAATTATATATGTTAGGACCAATTATTTTTGGAAAATCGAAAATTACCAGAAAAATTTCGGCTACAGATTTATTATTAGTATAGATTTTGAGACTTAATTTCAACAATTTTACAAAATCGCACAGCACTGTTTTACAGGCTGAATAACATTTATTCACAATAAATTTACCATTTACGTGATTTAAACTAAACTTAATGATAGGGCAGAGAGCTGTACTCACCGACCGAGTCCCAGGATGCCGGTGGCGCCCCGGGAGAGGCAGAGGGCGCGCAGTTTCTCCAGCGGTTCCTTGGCCATCACGACTTGCCTCCTCGACTTGTTGATCAGCTCTGTCTCCTGCATCGTGGCAGCGGATTGCGGCCGGTACATGCCTGGTGACGTTACAAGGTCGCATCGTTACGTCACGTACCTAATTAGGCTCGAACACAGCAATGTGAGCAACTAGGCTTGATTCCTGGAGGAGATGAGTCATAACTCTGATTTCTTGTAACATTCTGAAGGATTTAACTTAGTCACTCTTTCTAAAAGGCCGGTAACGACTTTTCCTCTGTGCTATTTATCGATGCCGTGTTGCCATGACGACTAGTTTCACAACATTTGCAAGTGACCGAATTACTGAAGAGAAAATTGCGTCCGTATCTGTATAGGATTCTGACGCGAGGATTTATATAAAATGTTTATTGAACTGTTATGATTAGGGAGCGGATGTTGATGATATAAAAATCTACTTAAAATGATCATTAAAATGCCCTTAAACTAATGGAAAAATGACATAAAATTAAAAGAAAAATAATAATAATAATAATAATAATAATAATAATAATAATAATAATAAT